>VSMD01080174.1:0-20893 GCA_008750895.1 Mirza zaza
TTTGTCATTTAGTTCAAAGAATCTTTTGATTTCCATCTTGATTTCCTCGTTTATGAAGTGATCATTCAGCAGAAGGTTGTTTAGTTTCCATGACTTTGTGTAGAAATGAGAACTCCTGTTAGGATTCATTTCTACATTTATTCCGTCATGGTCTGAAAAGATACATGGTATGATTTCTATTTTTTTTAATTGTTTGAGACGTGCTTTGTGTCCTAGGATCTGGTCAATCTTAGAGAATGATCCATGAGCTGATGAGAAGAACATATATTCAGTGGTTTTGGGTAGAATGCCCTGTAAATGTCAGTCAGGGCCATTTTTTCTAGAGTTCTGTTTAAGTCCATTATTTCTTTGTTGATTTTCTGTTTGGAGGATCTGTCCTGTGCTGTCAGTGGGGTGTTAAAGTCCCTGACTATTATGGTGGTGTTGTTTATCCATTTGTTTAGATCAAGTAGAGTTTGCTTTATGAATATGGGTACACCTAGGTTGGGTGCATATATATTTAGAATTGTTATGTCTTCTTGTTGAACTGTGTCCTTCACCATTATATAGTGACCTTCTTTGTCTTTTATTACTTTTGTTGATTTAAAAACTAGGTTATCTGTAATCAGCACCACCATGCCAGCTTTCTTTTGGCTTCTGTTTGCTTGAAATATTGTTCTCCACCCCCTTACCTTTAGTCTAACTGCATCCTTGCTGGATAGATGTGTTTCCTGAAGGCAGCAGACACTTGGCTTGTGTTTTTTTATCCACTCAGCCAGCCTATGTCTCTTGAGTGGGGAGTTCAAGCCATTTATATTTATTGAGATAACTGATAGGTGGGGCAGATTTCTGTTCATTATGTTGGGTTGAACTTTGTTTTCTCTCTTGAGCCATTGTGGTATCTGGGCTTTGATCTTTAGCTTTGAGTAGATTTACATTCGTGAGTGTTTATTGTGCTGATCCGTGGGTAACACTGTTTTGAATACTTCTTGAAGGGCTGGTCTTGTCTTGGTGCATTCCCTCAGTCTTTGCTTATCTGAGAATGTCTTGATTTCTCCTTCATATACAAAACTTAGTTTTGCAGGGAATAAGATTCTAGGCTGGGCATTGTTCTGCTTCAGAAGAGTGAGAATGGGGTCCCAGTCTCTCCTTGCTTCTAAAGTCTCAGTAGAGAAGTCTGGTGTTATATGAATTGGCTTTCCCTTGTATGTTACTTGCTTCTTTCCTCTTACAGCCCTTAGAAGGGTATCTTTAGTTGATATTTTGGTCAGTCTGATGACTGCATGTCGTGACGTCTTCCTGTTTGCATTGATTCTCCCAAGGGTCCTTTGAGCTTCTTGAACTTGTATCTGGAGATTTTTAGCAAGGCCTGGGAAATTTTCCTCTATTATATGTTTGAATAACTCATCGAAGCCTTGAGTGTTTTCTTCTTCTCCTTTGGTAACCCTATAACCCTCACATTAGGTTTCTTCACATAATCCCACATCTCTTGTTGGCTTTGCTCTTTTCTGTTGTTTCTCTGCTCTATCTCTGTGACTGATTTAGTTAATTGAGAGGTGTTAGAAAGAAACAGATTCTTTCTTCTGTTTGATCTACCTTGTTCTTATGGCTTTCCACTGTGTTTTGTAGTTCCCTGGATTGATTCTTCATTTCTAGGAGTTCAGTTAAACTTTTCTTTATTGTTTCAATTTCTTTAGTAAATTTTTGTTCCAGGATCTAGAGCCTTTCAATTTCTTTAGTGAATTTTTGTTCCAGGTCCTGGAATCTTTTTGTGTTTTCTTTGTGTTGGTTATCCAATTGTTCATGCAGGTCGTTGAATTTTTTTTTTACTATTCACATTCGAAATTCCTCTTCTGTCATTTTGGCTGCCTCATTTTGGTTGGTGTCCATTTCTAAGGGGCTGGTGCTCCTCTTTGGGGGTGTGGTTTCCATTTGGTTCTTCATATTCCCGAGTTCCTTCGCTAATTTCTTCCCATCTGGATTAGTTGTTGCTTCTTTCCTTTATGTTTTTGTTTGGATATTGACACACCCTGTTTAATCTCTGAGCCAGTAGGTGGTGTTTGTGGGTGAGATTCGACCACACCCTGTATGATGAGTCAGTAGGTGCCGTGAAAAGGGTGTGCAGAATGTCCTCCTTGTCAGTAGGTGGCACTTGCTCAGAAGTACAGGCTACACTGTTGCTTTTGGGTTATGTATCCAGTTCTTGTTTCTCTGCAGAGGCACTCTAGTGCTTCTGGTGGTAGGTGGGGCCCTGGGATTTCTAGGTGTGTACTTTTCTCCCCCTCAGTGAGGGCTGGTCTGAGAGTGAGTCTGGGCGGAGCTGGGTTGGTGACGCCTGCCCTCAAGCACCACCAATGCTGTTAGCAGGGGTTAAAGTTCTGTTCTCTGTTTCCGGAAAATCTGTCAGGTAGGGGCTGGAATGGCCCTGCTCAGTCAGAAAGTCTGTGTGTAGGGGTGGGCCTGTCTGAGACCTGCAGTCTGGAGTAGGCCTTGCTTCTTTCCACCCTCCCTAACTCCACGGCTACTCCTGGGCCTCTGCCAGCAGGGAAGACCTCACGCCACTGGGCCTCCCCTGGCTGTGATGCCGGCCTGGAGGTTTCCTGCATAGGATCACTGCCTTGGCTGGGCGCACAACCCCTCTTTGGGAGGACAGTTGCTCTCAATTATGCTGATCTGCCCTTAAAGGCACACTCACCTCAGTAGGCTGTTCATGTATATCCCTTCTGTGCCCAGGGCAATGCGAGACCTGGGTGCATGGGATCTGGTCTGCAGGTCTGACCTCTGGGCTCCAGAGTTCAATCTCTAACCCCACCAGAGATAGGAGTGCCAGTCCTAATTCACGCACAGGGAGCCCAAGCTGGGTTTATGTCTCTCATCCTCAGGATCTGCCCCGTTCTCCTGGAATCACCGATCCAGCAGCACCTGGGAGGGCTGGCGGGTAGGGAGCTCACTGTCTGAGTTCCTCTCAGTCAACTTAGGGCCCCAAAAGGGAAGGTCCCGTTCCCTGCTGATGCCTCCGTCTGGTGGCTATATTGTCCCTCTTGGCAGCTGCGGATAGGGACGGGGGAGGGAAGAATGAGGCAGTATGGAGCCTGCTGCACAGCTCGGGTCTGTGCACAGGGAGCTGCCCTGTGGCAGTTGGGAGCCTGGTGCCGTGTCCGCTACAGGCTTACCGCTCACTGGCGGTGGCCGTCTCTGGGCTGGTGTCCGCAGGTCTCTCCACCCACGGGGGAGCCCACCAGCAGTCCGAGATGCAAGGGAAGGGAAAGTTAACTGCGCCACCTACCCTTGCCGCTGGTCTCCAGGCTACTCAGGAGGTCTCTGCTTCCAGTTCTCCTCTGCTACCTCCTCCCGTGGAGTCTCCCGTGGTCTCAGGTACTCCTCCTTCTGTCCCTCCTCTGATGTATGCTCGTCTGATTGCTTCTTTCTTCTGATTTATCCTAGAATCTGTCTTTTCTGCAGAGACACTCTAGTGGTGTTTCTCATCTGCCATCTTGATTAATCTCCTCTGAAAGGATTTTAAGTATTGTCAAATGCTTTTTCTGCATCAGTTGAGATGACTATAGTTGTTTTCCCCCTTTAATTCTGTTAATGTGGTGTATTGATCAATTTTTGCATGTTAAACAATCCTTTTATTCCAAGAGTAAACCCTAGTTGGTCACAGTGTATAATATGCTACTAAATTCAGTGTGCTAATATTTTGTTGAAGATTTTGGCATTAATATTCTGAAAGGATATTGTTCCATAGTTTTCTTTTCTTGTAATGTCTTTTGTCTTTGGTATCAGGATAATGTTGGCCTCACAGAATAGAAAGAATGAGAAAGTATTCCCTCTGTTTAAACCATTTGGAGGTGTTTGAGAAGGATTTATGGTAGTTCTTCTTAAATGTTTGGTTGAATTCACCCATGGAGCCATCATGTTCAGGGCTTTTCTTTGGAGGTTTTGAATTATGAGTTATATGTCTATTCAGATTTTCTGCTTCTTCATGGTTCAATCTTAGTAGGTTTTCTGTTTGTAAGAATTGGACCATTTCATCTGGATTGTCTAATCGGTTGGTACACAGTTTTTTATAGTACTCTCTTATAGTAATTTTAACTTATAGAATCTGTAGTAATCTCCTCATTTTCATTTCTGACTTTAGTAACTTGAGTTCTCTTTTTCTTGTCAGTTTAGCCTAAGGTTTGTAAGTTTGTTGATATTTGCAAAGAACTAACTTTTGGTTTTGTTGATTTTCTCTATTGTTTTTCTCTTTTTTATTTTATTTATCATTGCTCTAACCTTTATTATTTCCTCCTTCTGCTAGCTTTAGGAATATTTTGTTATTTTTATAATCTCATAAATTATAAAATTAAGTGTTAATTTGCTAATTTTTTTTCTTAAATATGTGCTTAAAGCTATCAATTTCTCTTTTATCTTTGCTTTTACTGCATCTCATAAGTTTTTATAGGTTGTGCTATCATTTTCACTCATATGTAAGTTATTTCTAATTTCCCCTGCCATTTCTTATTGGAATTATGTTTATCTCACATATTGTTTCTATCAAGACCCTCTCAAAACTAAGGAAGAGGATGAAGAGTCATTTTAAAGAAAATTGTGATATTTTGATGGTAGATAAATTGGCAAAATAGTGAACTTTGACTATTCACAGCACTATTTAGATTAAGATTTAACTCATGCTGTCCATCTTGCTCATAAATTTATATATACTTTCAAATGGCCAATTCTGGATAAGTTTGAACTGAGGTAAGCCATCATTTTGTGACCTTATAATTGATTGTCTTAACTGGAACACTTTTAAGAGTGAAAAGGGGAGCTCAGGGGTCTGGGCTGAGCAACCGAGTGGATGTGGGCCATTTGAGAGGATAACTGGCTCCAGCGTTCCTGCAGAGAGGCACATGGGCTGTGCTGCATGCATCTGCCCTCCCTGCCCCATCCTGGCCCCGGCACACTGATTGCACAAATTTGTGACCTCCACCCCGCCCAGGACGCTTCTGACCTTGAGCCTGTGCTGGGCCTTCTGTCAGAAACACCCAGCCCCTCCACATTCACACCACTCCCATGCCATCATAGTCTCAATCCCTGGAAATTCCATGTCTGACCCCAGCAAGGATGTCACCTGTGACTATGCCCCACCTGATGAAAGAGAATGTAGGCTGTAACATGATCTCCAAATGATTCCCAAGTACCGTAGTTTGCAGAGCAATGTAGTTATCCTCTGCACCCTGAAATCATCAGCTTGGGCCACATTGTTTAGGGAGTCCTCATGACCCTGCCACTGCTCCATGGCCACTGTAGGGACAGTGAGAGAGGAGAGTGAGCAGCAGCATTGAGTGTACCCACCACATTCGGGAGCCTTTCTAGCTCATGAGGCTTCCCCTTCACCAGCTGGGAGTTCTGGGCTCAATTTAGCATTCTTCTCTGTGTCCCCGGCTGGTAGCATCATGTCTGCTCCAAACAGGTACAGATCTCTCCTACTTGGTATTTCTCATCTGGCCCTGGAGCCTTTCCTGTACCTGCCCTTGGAGCCCTGTCCTGGGTGCCACCAGAGAGGTGAGGCCACCTGGTCATGGGCTGGCAGGGCTGGTAGACGCCAAGCGGAAGTAGCAGATGGACATGTCTCACCCACACTATTCCATGGAAGATCTGCTTCTCGGGGCTCACGCAGCCTGCCTCACGGCTTCGTTCCAAGTCTCCTGCCGAGACTTCAGGAGGGGTGGTTTAGGGCAGTCCCGACCCCACCAAGGGTCAGTGGGAAACCTCCTACTGCCTTCCTTCATCTTCCTCTAATTCTAGCTTCCTCCAAGCTGAGCACTTGGACATTGATCCCACCTGTTCTGCTGCCTGGAATGTTCCCCCAACCTTCCAGGCTGCCTCCTGCCTTCAGATCTCAGCTGACATCTGTCCTGGTGGTCTGCAGGCACCCTGGGTGCCTTTGGCTTTGTCCTATGAGTCTGCAGAACACATTACCCTCATGTGTCCCTGGGCCCTGCCTTTCCTCCCGCCCCTCTCCAGGATGTGAGCTCCATGGTCCTCGGGCCTCCTTGGGCTGTTCTGTCATCACTGTCTCCCAAGCACCTGCCACTGTGCTGAAGACATGGCAGAAGCTCAAAGATACCCACAGATGATACAGATGTGAGGGGACATAGCAGCACCCACACTTTCACTCCATAGAGAAACAGGTGCCACCCAAGCTCTACAGTGGCCTGTCCCTTTTCCGGCCTGCTCTGGCCCAGGAGGCTAAGTCATCTCCTCTGCATGGCCTGGCCCCTCTGGGTGCTGGTGCCCAGTACCCTAGCAGTGAAGGGGCACGGCAGGAACAAGGGCAGGGGAGAGTTCCAGGGCCCTGGACAGCTGCGTCCTGAGCTCAGATGAACCAGCCCCTCCCTGCTCCCTTCAGGCCTGGGGTGGGGGCGGCTGACCCATGGCTAGGTCTGGGCCCCTCGATGCTACCCCACATCCTTGTCCTTGTCCCTGCCCCCAGGTGGGGGCACAGTCTCTGCATCTACACTCAGGGGTACAGAGTGTCCTGCTGCATTCCTCTCCTGTCCCTGAGGCCACCATTCGTTAGTGTACAGATAACATAGAGTCTTTGGGCTATGTAAAAATTGAGTGTGCAGGATTTTTTCATTCCCATTTATTTTAAAACCTTATCTGTCTTTATTTTTACATTTCCTCAGGTTTAACATAACAACTAAGAGTGCCTGGGCCTGCATTTGGTGTTATGTGTGTGACAGTGTTTGCCATCAAGGGAAAACTGGTGTTTGACTGCATATAATTTTTAAGTGTTTAAATAACAAGCACTAAATATCCTAAACAAAACATTTTTTTAAAGTTCAAAATGAGAAACAATGGTTGCAAAATGTCAATCTATCTCTATTATTCTACAAAGGGTGAGATTACCTAATAAAAATATGATGAACTTTGAATGGTGTAGCAGTAACACTTATGAAGCTATTTTTGCCTTGTCATTCACAACCAAAGTTTTTTCAGGTAAATTGTGCTGTTTTCTAATAACCACCCAGAGCACACAGAAATGGACTTTGTTTTAAATGGCCCTATCCATTTCAACCTTCAACAATGTTTACGTAAGCGGTCCCTTTATCTAACTCAGGCGTCCTCAAACTACGGCCCGCAGGCCGCATGCGGGTGTTTTTGCCCGTTTGTTTTTTTACTTCAAAATAAGATTATGTGCAGTGTGCATAGGAATTTGTTCATAGTTTTTTTAAAATCTATAGTCCGGCCCTCCAACGGTCTGAGGGACAGTGAACTGGGCCCCAGTTTAAAAAGTTTGAGGACCCCTGTCAAGACTGGGCTCCCAGGCTGATGCACAAAACTATGACCTGGAGATTTAGTGGTAGTATAGCATAACCTGTTTCTCAGAATCCTTGGGGAATACTTAAGTTTGTAGTGCCAAGTTCTCCCAGGTCACAGAGAATTGACCAGCTCTTTAATAAGATGTACTTTTTAGGAAATTGAAGCTGTTCAGTCTGGAGGCGAAGTGCATATATCACCATGGACACCCTGAAGAGCAGCTAGACTATTGGGAGCAGCTAAGAACAAAATGATGGCAGAGAGCTGGGTCTGTGGCTTGGCTGCCTGGGCCCTGCAGGAGGAGCTGGTATGGCCCTGGGTGACACTGCCCATGCTGCCCTAGAAGTGGCCTGGGCTGGGGCAGGGTCCTTTTCATCTCAGAAATCCTATAAGCAGAGCCAACAAGCACCCATCGCAGGCTTCATCGGCCCCAAAGGAGAGTCTGACTTCATCGCCACGGTTCACCGTGCACAAGCTTTGCTCAGTGATGACTGTTCTGGAAGGTGCAAGGCTATCAAAGACAAAAGTCCCTGCCCTCAGGAAGCTTAAAGTCAAGTGTAACAAGTAAGATACACACAAGAACCCTCCGTGAGGGGCCGAGACCTCTGGGGGTCTGGTGAGCAGTCCACCCCGACTGCACAAGAGAAGCCAAAGAAGGGAGACCCTCGGGCAGGAAGGTCAAGGACGGACCCTGGCGGGACTGGTGCACTGTGCTCTGGTAGTGAAGCCTGAAGCAGGGTCGGATGTGGTGGGAGAGGCAGGCCACTGACAGCCTTGGGTTCTGAGACAGGAGGTTGAGGGGCTATGCTGGGAGTTCTGCAGGGTATTTCTGAGCAGCAGATGAGGCTGGGAGGGCAACGGGCAGAATCTCCGCGCAGGGTCAGGGCTTGATTGTACCGTCACTGGCCCATCCCCCGTCTGTACCGACCAATACAGCAACTGAGAGCTGCTTCCAGAGGGCTGTTCTCATGTGCAGGGAGGACCCAGCCGCTCCCAGGAAAGAGCGTGCTGGACTCAGCTACTCAAGTCCGGGGGGAGGTGTACCCACCGGCTCCTGCTCTGAAGACTGATACGGCCAAGCTCTCCGCTGTGTTGTGTGAGCAAGGGATCGATCTATCCAGCTGTGCCCTCTCAAGATGTATCCCTGACCCTGCCCAAACTCACCCCACAGCAAAGGTATCTTGGTGCCAGGTACTGGGGAATTCTGGGAGGAACTGTTTGCCCTCTCAGGTGCTTGCTTCTAAGGGCTACCATGAAAACCTAAGAGCCACTGCTGGGCTTCCTAACTTTAGCCATCTGCCCTTGCAATTTTAACTGCTAGCTTGTGTACTATTTTTGCCACTGTACCAACATCTGCTACTACTCTACCACTAATTCTTACCATTAGCACCTGTACTATTAACTTGTTTAAAGAGAATAACTTAAATTTGCTGTTTGAAAAGGCAAACTGTGTTATTATAGTCAATAGAAAACCAGTAACATAAGCCACAAACAGGTGACAAGAAATCAACAACAAAACCACACATCATTACTAACATTGTGCTGCATATGGCTCCTGCTCAGGCTTGGACGAGGCCTGCTCTGCTTGTCACCCAGAGGAGAGCCAGGGGCCTTAGGCCACCTGCACAGGCCCACAGGGGCAGCCCCCAGAGATAGTCCCAAGGGGAAGCAGCGTGGATGTGCCCTGAAGACTCGTGTCTAAGATGGGAGCCTGCACTGTTCCATCAGCCAGCTGGATGGGAGTCAAATCTCAGAAGCTGAGCATGTTGTCCTGATGGATGTAAGGGGCATTTTAGGATGTCTGCAACTGTAGCAGCATGGCAGCATCTGTAGTCTCTAGCAGCGATGAAGTCTAGCTGCCACTAACCTAGTCCACATCTGCCACTGGAGGAAATGCTAAACTGCAGTTAGATATTAATGAAAATGAGGATGCAGTTCCTCCCTCTGTGATACATGGACCACAACGAATTCTACCCCAGACCTCTGGATTCCAATGTCAAGGCCCCTATTCCTGCTGACCGGGGCAAGGTGTGGGGACTTTACCATTGCATGTTTCCCTGGTGAGGCCACTCAGCAGTTTCTCATTTTACGTGCTCTGTTTTAGACACCTCCCACCACAGGCGGTGAGCCCTCCAAGGGGCTGGTGGTCCTGTTCTGCCACCCCATAGCAGAGGTCTCAGACTCCAGACTGGCCGGTGCCTTCCCTGCTGGTGCATGTGAATGTTGAAAGGAGGGTCATTTTAGAACTCCCTGGATGCTGGCCCTGTGCTCTGGGGGAGGCAACAGTAAGTGACTTCAGCCTCCAAGGCCGTACGACATGGAGCTGTGTGAACAAAGGCCAGGAGTCACCCAGGGATCCCGAGTCTGTGCTGGCTGGGGTGGTGAGGGCTTGGAGATGGCCTCCCAAGGTCTGCTGCCTCCAGGGCCCTACAGAGAATGGGGCTGCGCTGGACATGCCAGGTTCCTGGGAATGTCCTCTCCCCCGTCACATACAAGTCACCTGCCTTGTCTGAGGGCCTCCAGAAAGGAGAAGGAGTTTGAAAATCCAAAGTCCTTTCTCCCCCAAAATATTTTTTATTCTTGCATTATTACATTTGTGTTTCCAATTGTGAATAAAAAATGCTTAGAAAGTGGTTACAAAACAGCGTGAACTGGACAGGAGGAGCAGGCTGGCCCTGAGGGTCCTGTCACTTCTCCGCTTTGACAGCGTGACACGGGGCCTGGCGTCTGGGCAGGGTCAGTCGGGCTTCTCACTCTCAGGATCTGGAAAACAAAACCGCCACAGCCCATTACAGACCAGCCACGGCCCGCCCAGGGGCTCCGAAAAGAGGGTGGATGGGCGAGGTGAGGCCGGGCCAGCCGGGCCCCAGGCACCGCGCAGACAGTGCTGGCTTGGGCACAGCCCGCAGCCTCTACATCCGGCTATCCTCCCGCACTGAACACCGCCCGAACCCAGACAGCCCAGCCCGGCAGTCCTGCACGGCCCAGAGGTTCTTGGGAGCCAGCCGTGCTCTGGCACCTGACACGCAGCTGAGGGCTCTGCTGGTTCTGGGATGAGTGTCCCGCCTCCCTCCATGCAGGGGCACGAAGCCTGATGCCACAGCTCTGTGGGGAAGTGGCACAGCAGCCAAGGCAGCCGGCCCAGTGAGCCCAGCAGGAGACACCTGGACCCTCGGCCTGGCCAGGGTCAGGCCTGCGATTTGCATACAGGAGGAAGAGCCACTTCACTTGAGGCTATCGTGGGGGCCCGGGAGTGGGCCAGGACCGTGTGCTGCACCTCCACGGGGCAGGTCCTCTCCCCCTGTGCCTTCCAGGAAAGCCAGCGCCCCTCACATGACCCGCGTGACCCCAGCCCCAAGTCCTCCTCTTGACAAGCCCAAGAGTCTGAGAGCCCGATGGGAAGCCCCCGCCTCCCCCAGACTAGGCCCACCTGGAGCGAAGCAGGTGGCTCCAGGAACCACAGCAAGTTATGAAAACCGAGCTTCCTGGGAGACAGCCCCCGCGTGGACAGGGGCTGGACATGCTGTTTCACTGACAATGAAACCCTTTCTTCCATCGTGGGCAGTGCCCGCTGCACTGGCTAGATGACATTCCGGTGGAGAGTGGCCCAGCCAACAGCCGCCTGGCTCAGGCCAGGAGCCAGCAGAGCCCGGCCGTGCTTGGGGACCAGGCCGCACCCAGGGGGTGCAGTGCTGGGGTCAGGCAGCCCCACTGGATGCCCTGCTCTCAGTCCCCCATGCCTGGTGCAGCCCAGTCTGTCACTCGACACCCGCCCCCTCAGCGCCCCCCTCCAGAGGTGCGGGCGGAGCTGAGCCCAGCACAGGCCTGCTGGGCCTCCCTGCAAGCCTGGCCAGCTTGGCTTTCACATTGGCAGAGGGTAAGAAAAAGATGTTGTTTCACACTGTTTTCGAGCAAAAATGTTTATTTTTCTCCTTCACATGTACAATCTCTTGGGGATTCCGTGCCACTGACGGTCAGGTACGAGGAAAGGCCTAACAGGCAAGAGGGGAAACGGGCGAGAGCAGCCTCTATCTCACTCAGGAAACGGGGCAAGGGGCCCGCTACGGAGAACAGAAATCTTTTATGACAGCATCGTGCCCTGGCAGAAGATTCTGCATAATCACCTAGAAAATTCAATTCTAACTGAATTGATGGAATAATATATTTAAACCAAAATAATGTAGCCCGTTCTAGTAGGTACAGAAACTATTCAGTTCACAGCTGGGCAGCCCATTTCCACGGGAGGTGGAACACACCTGCCAGGGAAGCCATCCTGGGGCCTTTGCCTCCCACGTGGGGCTGTGCTGTGCGGGGATGAGTCCCATCGAAAGCTCCAGGAGAACGACCCTGCCCCCAGCAGACCAGCCTTAGGGGTGGCCAGGAGAGCAGTCTGCATGCCAGCCCGGGCAGAGCCACAGGCCCCCATGAAAGTCACGGAACAGGAGGGAAAGCAGGCAGGCAGGACAGTGGCAGGGCCCCCAATGAAGGGGCTGTGCCGTCTCTGCAGGGGCGCTGCAGTCCTGCACCCAGTGCACCCTCATGGGTGCTCGCAACAGCCCGCCAGCTGCAACAGCCTGTTTGCTCACCTCGCGCCTGTAGCCAAACTAAGCTGCTGACATTCCTTACTGAGACCGACTACTGCACATATGCCCTGTCCAAGTGTCCGTCTGTCATCACTCAGTCCCTGAGTGAGCCCTGGGAGACAGTGCTCTACTGAGGACACAGCAGGGCTCACCTAGCATCTGAAGTGCTTCAATATTTAAGGTTGCTAATTCATTTTTTTAAAAGGCATTTACAACAGAACACTAAGATCAAAATTCAGCTTCTGATTTGTAAACCATTCATATTTCTGCAAATTAAAACAGTGAATAAGGGTATCAACGCACAAGCCAATTGTAAATGAAATACACCTTTTCAGATAAACAATTTTTTTTAACATCTTTTCGTCAGGGAACGGAAAAGCTGGAATTCAAGGCACTGTGCTTCTGCAGGGTGATGACAAGGCTCTACCCATCAACTCAAGTACAGGAAGTGGGTGTGAAGACTGTGCGTGGACCCTGGGAACCTAAGAGCGAACGGGTCTGAAGCCGAGGAGGAAGCCAGTCGCGCTGCCCACATGCTGCCTCCTCTCGGCCGGGCACTGTGCCCACACAGGCTGGGGAGGGAGTCAGAGGCCAGACCACAAGGGGCAGGGCAGGAGGCTACATGATTTGTAGCCGGGGCCCGGGCGTGCTGACTGATGGCGGCCGCAAGAATGCGGGCAGCACTGGCACCCGGGCGGGGCTCCAGCTGCCCTGTGTTTCCGGCTGACCCACCTGGGCTTCCCAGGGCTCCCAGGACCCTGGGGCTGGGAGCAGGCCTCCGAACTGACCCAGAGGCCACGCACAGGGTGGGGCTGGGAGGCTGGAAAGGGCAGTACCTGGTGTGGGCACGGGCAGGGCCGGGGTGGCTCCAGGAATGACTGTGGAGGACAGAGGGCTGGGCGCTGGGGCCAGACGTGGCATCCCCACTCCTGCTTGAGGTGTGGTCATCTACGAGACACAAAGACAAGAAGAATGTACACTCAGCTGCAGTCAGCTGGCCTGCCCTAGTGGCCCCTAAAGTTCCCATGGTTTCTCCACCCTAAGGAGACAGTGATCCTGGGACCTGCCATGGATGGGCACCTCTAAGGGCTGATACCCAAATGATGGTGCAAGGCAGAAAGCACGGCCCTCCCTCACTTGCTTCCCAAAGCTTCGGCCTGGCCACCTTAGGGGCCACACCTGGGCTGTCCACCAGCCAAAACGGGCCTTGAAGTAGGACCCGAGGGGCCTGGCCCCTGAGGGCACACAAGTGGCCCCACACCCCGCCACCCCGCCAACAGAAAGGCCTTCTGCTTGCCTGGGCGGTGCCATTATGGGAGCTGGGAGCAGCCTGGGAGCTGGGCGGAGCAGGTGCCCCAGCGCATGGGCAGAGCCAGAGTGCAGGGAGGCGATGGTAGGGAGGCGATGGCAGGGCAGCCCTCGCTCTCTAGCCAGCGGAGGGGTGGCAACCGTCACAAGACCAGCACGGCCTGATACCTGACGAGGCTACTACAAGAAAGATCCCAGACCAACAGCCTTTGAATGCCCTCGGCGAGATGCTGGCAACTCAAATCCAGCAACTATAAAAAAGATAACACATCACAACCAAGTGGTGTTTGCCACAGGAAGGCAAGGCTGCTGTCCGCTGGGAGTACTACACTTCCTTCCACAGACGCAGAGAGGGTGCCCGGCCACTTCCACGCCCCTGCAGGGAAAGCTTGTTCAGCAGCCAGTGGCCGGAAGGGAGCCCTGGCACCTGCAAAGGGCTTCTGCAGCTAAGCCCATGCTGTGGGTGAAATGACAAGTGCTCCCCCAAGGCTCCTCCTCGCTTCTAGTCAACATGTCGTCGAGGGAAGAAGACAAATAAAAGGCACAGACTGGAAAGAGAAAAGGAAAACTCCTTATTTGAGGATGACAAGACTATGCATAGAGAAAACCCACAAGAATGGACAAACCAATTGCTAACAGCAAATGAACTAACAGCAAATTTAGCAAAATTGCAGGATACAAGGTACAGAAGTCTATCGTATTTTTATATACTAGCAATGTATGACTGGAAAATGAAATTTAAATTTATAATAGCATTCCAAAACATCAACTACTTAAGAGATAAATTTAATGAAAGATGTATAACATCTTTACACTGAAGAGAAATAAAAAAGATGTAAATAAATGGAGAGATACCATGTTCATAGGAACACCCAATATTGTTAACATGTCCAATTTCACTCAGTTAATCAACTCCCAATAGACTTAATAAACTCCCAGTAGAAATCCCAATGGATTTTTTTTTTGTAGAAAGTGACAGGCTGTTCCTAAAACATATATACAAATATTAAGGACAACCCCCAAATCAAGAAATTATTGAAGAAGATCAACATTGGAGGTCTTACCCTAACAAATATTAAATTTACTATAAACCTTCAGCCAATAGAAGAGTGAGATATAGGGCATGGATAAGGATAAGGGCATCGGTAAAGGGAACAAAATAGCAAATTCAGAAACGGACCTACACATATGTGGTCACTTGACCAATATGTAATTCAATGTGGAAAGGAAGGTGCTGGAACCACCAGATATGCAGATAGGAAAAAAGACAGATTGGCCTCTACATCAAACTATATACAAAAGTGAATTTGAAATGGCTCACAGGACTGAATGCAATATCTAAAACTATGATGCTTTTAGGAAAAATAAAATTAAAACTTCTCCCATTTCACTTTTACCATTAAGAAAACAAGCCACAGATTGGTAGAAAATGTCCATTATATACATGAGGGGACTTCAAAAATTTTTTGCACCAAAATAAACTCATACTAACTTGTTATAATATGTCTGAACAGGATCTAGTTTGAAGCACTAAAAAGGATAAGACATCAATTTGAAAAGTAACACTAATTCTGCTGAAGTTGGAGCAAGAACAAAACAACAAGCTTATTGAAGCTTGGGTGGAAGAATAGTGAAATCGGTGATGCATTATAAAAAGTTGAGGGGACAATGCCCCAAAGAAATCAAAAGTTTACAAACAGATGACTTGTTTTAAGAAGGGACAAGATGATGATGAAGATGAAGCCCATTTTGGCAGACCATGTACGTTAATTTGTGAGGAAAAATTAATCTGTTCACATCCTCATTGAAGAGGATCAATGATTAACAGTACAAAGGACAGCCAGCACCACAGACATCTCAACTGGTTCAGTGTACACAATTCTGAATAGAAAACTAAGGTTGAGCAAACTTTCTGCTTGATGGCTGCCAAAAAACATTGCACCCAGGTCAGCGGCAGACAAGAGCAGAGATTTCGATGGAAATTTTAAACAAGTGGGATCAAGATCCTGAAGTATTTCTTTGGAGAACTGTAACGGGACATAAAACATGTCTTTCTGAGTACGATCTTGGAAGGCAAAGCACAAAGCAATAGCTCCCAGGAGGCTGAAGTGTCTAGTCACTAGTAACGATGGACCAGTCAAGAGCAAAAGTCATGGCAACAATTTTTCAGGTGTTCAAGGCATTTTGCTTGTTGACTTTCTGAAGGGCCAAAGAACAACAAAATCTGTTTATTATGAGAATGATTTGAGAAAGTTAATCCCGGAAAGCTTCACCAGAGAGTCCTTCTCCACCACAACAATGCTCTTGCTCGTTTCTCTCATCAAACAAGGGTGATTTTGCAAGAGCTTCAATGGGAAATCATTAGGCATCAACCTCACAGTCCTCATTTGGCTCCTTCTGACTTCTTTTTATTCCTGATTTTAAAAAAGAAATCTATAAAGGGCCCCCGATTTGCTTCAGTTAATAATGTAAAAAAGAACTGTATTGACAAGTTTCAGCTCTCAGGACCCCTCAATTCTTTAGGGATGGACTAAATGGCTGGTATTATCACTTACAAAAGTGTCTTGAACTTGATGGAGCTTATATTCAGAAATAAAGTTTGTATTTTTAATTTTTATCTTTTAATTCCATTTTACCATTTTTAAAGTCCCCTCATATATGACAAAAGATATTTAATGAACTCCCACAAATCAATGATAAAAAGATAAATAAAAGCAACATTTAAATGGCCACTATCCATGACCAGGAACTGTATAAAAGAGGGATGATAAGAATATGAATAGGTGCTCAAAGACAAATTAAAACAATAATGAGAAACCTACTACTAGGCTTCAAAGTCCTTTTGCAAATATCTACACCCAATATAAAATAGAGTCTCAAGAAAAGACAAGGTGATATAATGAAAAACTAGGTCAAAGGGAAAGTAGAAACTATAAAATATTATGTGAAGAAGACACAAGATTGAGAATTTTGGCAGAGAGTTGGAAACTATAAAAAAGAAGGATACAGCAGATGTGGGGAAAATACAAATTCTTCAACTGAAAAATACAACAATCAAAATTAAAAACTCAGTAAGTACGTTTAATAGCAGGTTAGACACAAAGAGAAACTTAGTAACCTAAAATTTGAAGAAAATAAAACAGGAAGGTATGACCCTCTCAAAGGAAAACATTTAATGGACAGAAACCATCCCTGAGGAAACAGAGACATTGGAATTACTAAACAAAGACTTCAGATCAACTATCTTAAATGTGCTCAGAGAGCTAAAGGAAACCACAAAGAACTAAAAGAAACCAGGAAAACAATGCATGAACAAAATGAACATATCAATAGATAGAAAGTATAAAAGGGACCAATTAGAAATATAAGAGCTAAAATGTATAAAAACCAAAATTTAGGCTGGGTGCAGCGGCTCACGCCTGTAATCCTAGCACTCTGGGAGGCCGACATGGGTGGATTGCTCGAGGTCAGGAGTTCGAAACCAGCCTGAGCAAGAGCGAGACCCCATCTCTACTATAAATTAAAAAAAGAAATTAATTGGCCAACTAATATATATATAGAAAAAATTAGCCGGGCATGGTGGCACATGCCTGTAGTCCCAGCTACTCGGGAGGCTGAGGCAGCAGGATCGCTTGAGCCCAGGAGTTTGAGGTTGCTGTGAGCTAGGCTGACGCCACAGCACTCACTCTATAGCCTGGGCAACAAAGCGAGACTCTGTCTCAAAAAAAAAAAAAACTAAAATTTAAAAGTTCACTAGAAGGGCTCACAAGCAGATTTGAGCACCTAGAATAAAGAATCAGCAAACCTGAGACATTATAAAAAAATTATCAAGTATGAGGAGCAGAAAAAGAATGAAGAGAAGCGTACAGAGCCTAGGGGATCTGTGGCACACCATTAAGTGGACCAATACATGCATCATGGGTGCCACAGAACAAGAGAAAGCCCAGAAATAAATGCCAACATAGATGGAGAAATAATTTTTGACAAGGGTGCCAAGACCATTAAATGGGGAAAAGACTGTCTTGTCAACAAATTCTGCTAGGAAAACTAGATACCCACATACAAAAAATAAAGGCAGATCCTTACCTTAAACCAAAAATTAATTCAAAATGGACCAAAGATCTAAATGTAAAAACCAAAACTATAAAAGTCCTAGAAAAAACAGAGAGGAAAACTTCATAGCACTAAATTTGGCAATGATTCCTTGGATATGACACCAAAGGCATAGGCAACAAAAGAAGAAAGATAAATTTAAAAACTTTTGTGCATTAAAAGGCACTATTGGAAGGGAAGGAGGGTGGAACAAGATGGCGGATGAGAAACACCTCCAGACAGAGTGTCTCTGCAAAAAAGACAGATTTTAGAAGACAGGAGAAGAAATAAGCAAGCAGACAAGCATACATTGGACAAGGGTCAGAAAGAGAGGTACCTGAGACTATGGGAGACTCCATGGGAGGAGGTTGCAGAGAACTGGAAGAAGTTAACTCCTGAGCAGCTTGGAGACCAGTGGCAAGGGTAGGTGGTAGTTAACTTCCCCTCCCTTGCATCTTGGACTGCTGGTTGGAGAGACCAGCGGACACCAGCCCAGAGATGGCCACCACAAGTGAGCGGTAAGCCTGTAGCAGATACGGCACCAGACTCCCAACTCCCTCGAGGCACTTCCGTGTGCACAGACCCGAGCCGCTCAGCAGGTGCCATATTGCTTCATTCTCCCCTTCCCCTTCCCTATCTGCGGCTGCCAAGAGAGACAATACAGCCACCAGCTGGAGGCACCTCAAGGGAATGGGACCTTCCCATTTGAGGAACTACAGATGACTGAGGGGAACTCAGATGGTGAGCTCCCTACCCGCCAGCCCTCCCAGGTGCTGCTGGCACGGTGATCCCAGGAGAACAGCGCAGACCCTGAGGCTGACAGACATCAACCCAGCTTGGGCTCCCGTGGGTGAATGAGGACTGGCACTCCTCTCCCTGGTGGGGTCAGGGATTGAACTCTGGGGCCCAAAGGTCAGACCTGCTGACCAGATCCTGTGCACACAGGTCTCGCGTTGCCCAGGGCACAGAAGGGGTATACCTGAACAGCCTACTGAGGTGTGAGTGGCTTTAAGGGCAGATCAGCATGCTTGGGCGCAACTATCCTCCAAAGGCAGGGCCATGTGTCCAGCCCAGGTGGCAACCCTGCCCAGGGAACCTCCCAGCCAACATCTTAGCCAGGGGAGATGCAGTGGCATGAGGTCTGGCCTGCTGGCAGAGGCCCAGGAGAAGCCGTGGTGTTGGGGAGAGTGGAAAGGAGCGAGGCCCGCTCCAGACTACGGGTCTCAGAGAGCCCCGCCCCACACGCAGACTTTCTGACTGAGCGGTGCCATTCCAGCCCCCGCTTGGCAGCTTTTCCAGAAGGAGAGAACAGAACTTTGACCCCTTCTAACAGCATTTGTGGTGCTTGAGGGCAGGCTTACCCAACCTAGCTCCGCACAGACTTACTGCCAGACCAGTCCTCACTGAGGGGGAGAAAAAGACAAACCTAGAAGTCCCAGGACCCAACCGAAAACCAGAGGCAGTAGAGTGCCTCTCTAGAAGAACAAGAGCTGGTTAAAGGACACAAAAACAACAGTGCAGCCTGTTCCTCCGAGCAAGCGCCACCTACTGATGGGGAGGACATTCTGAACACCCTTTTCATGGCACCTACTGACTCATCATACAGGGTGTGATCAAATCTCACCCACAAACACCACCTACTGGCTCAGAGACTAAACAGGGCCTGTCAATACCCAAAATGAAAACCTAAAGGAAAGAAGCAACAACTGATCCAGATGGGAAGAAATCAGCGAAGGAACTCCGGGAATATGAAGAACCAAACGGAAACCACACCCCCAAAGAAGAGGACCAGCCCCTTAGAAATGGACACCAACCAAAATCAGGCAACCAAAATCACAGAAGAGGAATTTTGAATGGGAATTGTAAGAAAATTCAACGTCCTGCAGGAACAATTGGATAACCAACACAAAGAAAACACAGAAAGACTACAGGACCTGGAACAAAAATTCACTAAAGAAATTGAAACAATGAAGAAAAGTTTAACCGAACTCCTAGAAATGAAGAATCAATTCAAGGAACTACAAAACACAGTGGAAAGCCACAAGAACACGGTAGATCAAACAGAAGAAAGAATCTGTTTCTTTCTAACACCTCCCAATTAAATAAATCATTCACAGAGATAGAGCAGAGAAACAACAGAAAAGAGCAAAGCCAAGAAGAGATGCGGGATTATGTGAAGAAACCTAATGTGAAGGTTATAGGGTTACAGAAGGGGAAGAAGAAAATACTCAAGGCTTCGATGAGTTATTCGAAGATATAACAGAGGAAAATTTCCCAGGCCTTGCTAAAAATCTCGACATATAAGAAGCTCAAAGGACCCCTGGAAGATTCAATGCAAACAGGAAGAGGTCATGACATGCAGTCATCAGACTGACCAAAGTATCAACTAAAGACACCCTTCTAAGAGCTGTAAGATGAAAGAAGCAAGTAACATACAAAGGAAAGCCAATTCAAATAACACCAGACTTCTCTACTGAGACTTTACAAGCAAGGTGAGACTGGGACCCCACTCTCACTCTTCTGAAACAGAACAATGCCCAGCCTAGAATCTTATTCCCTGCAAAACTAAGTTTTGTATATGAAGGAGAAATCAAGACATTCTCAGATAAGCAAAGACTGAGGGAATTCATCAAGACAAGACCAGCCCTTCAAGAAGTACTTAAAACAGTGTTACCCACGGATCAGCACAATAAACACTCACGAATGTAAATCTACTCAAAGCTAAAGATCAAAGCCCAGATACCACAATGGCTCAAGAGAGAAAACAAAGTTCAACCCAACATAATGAACAGAAATCTGCCCCACCTATCAGTTATCTCAATAAATATAAATGGCTTGAACTCCCCACTCAAGAGACATAGGCTGGCTGAGTGGATAAAAAAACACAAGCCAAGTGTCTGCTGCCTTCAGGAAACACATCTACCCTGCAAGGATGCAGTTAGACTAAAGGTAAAGGGGTGGAGAACAATATTTCAAGCAAACGGAAGCCAAAAGAAAGCTGGCATGGTGGTGCTGATTACAGATAACCTAGTTTTTAAATCAACAAAAGTAATAAAAGACAAAGAAGGTCACTATATAATGGTGAAGGACACAGTTCAACAAGAAGACATAACAATTCTAAATATATATGCACCCAACCTAGGTGTACCCATATTCATAAAGCAAACTCTACTTGATCTAAACAAATGGATAAACAACACCACCATAATAGTCAGGGACTTTAACACCCCACTGACAGCACAGGACAGATCCTCCAAACAGAAAATCAACAAAGAAATAATGGACTTAAACAGAACTCTAGAAAAAATGGCCCTGACTGACATTTACAGGGCATTCTACCCAAAACCACTGAATATATGTTCTTCTCATCAGCTCATGGATCATTCTCTAAGATTGACCAGATCCTAGGACACAAAGCACGTCTCAAACAATTAAAAAAAATAGAAATCATACCATGTATCTTTTCAGACCATGACGGAATAAATGTAGAAATGAATCCTAACAGGAGTTCTCATTTCTACACAAAGTCATGGAAACTAAACAACCTTCTGCTGAATGATCACTTCATAAACGAGGAAATCAAGATGGAAATCAAAAGATTCTTTGAACTAAATGACAAA
>VSMD01080175.1:0-20542 GCA_008750895.1 Mirza zaza
CTAATATACATATAGAAAAAATTAGCCAGGCATGGTGGCGCATGCCTGTAGTCCCAGCTACTCAGGAGGCTGAGGCAGCAGGATCGCTTGAGCCCAGGAGTTTGAGGTTGCTGTGAGCTAGGCTGACGCCACGGCACTCACTCTAGCCTGGGCAACAAAGTGAGACTCTGTCTCAAAAATAAATAAATAAAAATAAAAAACTATTCCAGAAGATAACTTAGAAATTAAAAGAGTTACTAAACAATACCAGAGAAAAGTTAGCTTTTCCTAAATGGTGGTTCTTTTTCTTTGATGGGGCATAAGTTTAGAGGCAATTAAAGTTTATATGGAATTGACTGAAGTAAAAGTAAAAAAGAGAGACTAAAAGGACTATTGAAG
Source organism: Mirza zaza (assembly GCA_008750895.1). NCBI lineage: Eukaryota > Metazoa > Chordata > Mammalia > Primates > Cheirogaleidae > Mirza > Mirza zaza. Next base: position 379 of record VSMD01080175.1, read on the forward strand.
CAGTTAAGATAAGAAAAGCTCAGTCATCTGATAATCAGAATTTATTGTAACTTTTCAAATGTTGCCTGTCTCTCCAGTTACAAAGTACTTTGCTATTTAGTCTTTTAAATTCTGTTTCTTTGCACATTATTCTATATGTAAGTTATTTCTCACTTTGTGTCAAGCTGGAAAGAAGTAAATGAATCTGTGCAATTTCAGTCTTCATGGTAAAACTTTCCATAGATTCTGAAACCTTCATTTGAATCTCAGTTCTAGAAGCAAGACTGCCAAGCAAATTATAACAAGTGAACTGAAATAAAAAATAGATTAATCTCACTGAGTTCAGTCATAACAATAATTTTAAATTTCTTGCTATCTCCTTTTAACATCCTAACTACAGTAAAACCATGAGGTAATTAATAGTAAGGCCTTAGGGGCTGAGGTGGGAGGATTCCTTGAGGCCAGGAGTTCGAGACCAGCCTGGACAAGAATGAGATCCTGTCTCTACAAAAAAACAGAAAACTTAGCTGGTAACATGCACCTATAGTCCCAGCTACTCGGGAGACTGAATCAGTATCATTTTAAATGTTTAAAATAATTCTTACAAAATATTAAGTACCAACATTTCTTAAATTCTGCCTTTGATTTCCATTTCTGCAATATTTGTTTACACATATGTTTTAAAAATTCATTGGAGACACCTCCATTCAGTTAGAAACCAGGTAACTGGTTTTATTTACAGGTACCAATCATTTCAGAACTAAAAAACAAAAATCAGAACCTCAAATGAAAATTACATCTGGGGCCCATGACAGTACTGCAGAAGCCCTCAGAGAAGGAGACTGTTCCCATAGACTCCATTAAGATGGACCTCCCCAAAAAAGTAAGATTAACAAAATGGCTCAACCAAGCTACATAAACAGGAAGAACAATCAAAATATTAGGCGATTTACAGCCTTAGGACAATACCAGTTCAGTTCAACAGAAATGTGGTGAGAACTTACTGAGTTCTCTTTATTTTCAAGAAACATGATTGGTTTTTTTGAGACACCATCTTGCTGTGTCACCCAGGCTAGAGTGCTGTGGCATCATCATAGCTCACTTCAACCTCAAATTCCTGGGCTCAAGCAAACCTCCTGCTTCAGTCTCCAAGTAGCTGGAACTACAAGCACATGCTACCATGTCCAGTTAATTTTTCTATTTTTTGTAGATTGCCCATGCTGGTCCTGAACTCCTGGCCTCAAGCAGTCCTCCTACCACGGCCTCCCAAAATGCTAGGATTATAGGCATAAACCACTATGCCCCGCCCCACCCATGATTAGCTCTTAATAGCAGTAAGCAATCTTTTCTGGTGTAAACTCACTTGAGTATTATGTGCCAGTGAGGAATTACTGAAATAAAATTTACAACAGCAGCGACATGTAACAGAAAAATCCACATAATTCAGTAAATATCAATTGCATACATAGTACCTATCTGAAAGAAGCCTGACCGTAGAAAAAATACAAGGATACAACCAAGGTCACTGAGAAAAGTACCACTAGTGAAGCATAAAAGTGTTCTTTGGGGCACAAAAATGTTTTTGTCCATCAGTAATCTGATTATTGGGATGTTTGCCAAAGCCTCAAGCAAATGCTATCAATTATACCTTTGAATAAAGACTAAAAATGTTGCTTTTCTTTCAGCTGGTCACACAATGTAATGCAAAATACGTGGAATGCTTTAGTGCTCAGAAAGAGTGTAACAAAGAAAAGAACAGAAACTCTTCAGTCGTGCCATGTAAGATCTTAAATCAGTATTTTTTTAAACTGGATTTTCTGTACTATGCAAAGAGGCAGCTACTACCCAAGGGAAAATGTTGTGCTCAGTTCAACGGAGGCAGTTTGATGAAACTGGGAGAGGTCGCTGTCAGTGCCAGCAAGTCGCTCCGTCTGACACGAAGACTAGCTTCAGTTTGCCTCGAAATACAAGAATTAGGTTACTTCTACAGTATTTTAACTTAAAATACAATACTAAAGCTATTGTCACTGTGGCATCGATACTTTTAAAACTTAGAGTCTTAGATTAACATGTACAACCAGAACTGCATCACTAAATTATTGTGCCTCTTGAGATCAAGGCATTGTTGATTGGTGGTGACTTTTGCCTAACTTGGGGCACGGCACAAGGCACTGTGTGCACGCTGAAGACATGGGCGATCATTGGAGACCTTTATCTCTGCTGAAAAAAGCCACTGTTTTCTAAGCCCATCATGACAGAAAGGGAGAAGAGGGTGGAAAAAGAGCAGAGTATAATTGTAGGAATATCAGACTAGGGTCAAAAGCTATCTAAAACCCTCTGTCATGTCTGTACAGAGTAGTCTCTTTGTGATCTGCTGTGAAAACCTCTCCCACAGTAAAATTTTATTCCTATAATGCCTGTGTCCTTCTGGGTGTATGCAGCAAAATTCCATTATACATTCTGCTTTAGCTGATAACATTAGTTTACTTTAAAATATAGATAAGCCTCAGAAAGGAAAGCCAGGGGAATATGTTATTCATCAAGTAAATTCCAAAGAGCTGTTGGTTCTGTGTGTATAATACAGCAAACGTGGTGTTTTTGTTTTTTCCATATGATAGCTGAGCGTGCTCGAGTGGGTCTTGCGCCACTGCCTGGAATGAAAGGAACAGATTACATTAATGCTTCTTATATCATGGTGAGAGTCAACAGTTAATTATAAATAAAGTCAATCAAACTGAAAAGTGTTAACAGATACCACCTATGTGAACGAAATAATTCTCGATGTATATAGAGATTTCTTGTCTCTTGAAACTTTTAACAAAACATACCTAATCAGTGGGGGGTACAGAAATGCTTAAATTGAGCAAAATGCTTCTTAAGGAATTAATTTTATTGTTAATTTCACCCATGTAGTTTTGAATAAATGTTGAAATTACTCTTAAGCAAAAACAGCAGGGATAACTAGAAGTGAATTTCACGTGGAGAGAAAATTGTCTGCACCGTGTTAGCAGAAGTAGATCTAAAAATTAGCCAAATGTACTGAATGCCTTTCTCAATTATTCTCGTGCAGTCCAAAGAGTGTTGTCTTAGTTCATGAATATATTTTACTGCCACAAAGTTAGAATGAAACACTTATAATCACTTATTTTCATCTTCTCCATTGAAGGGCTATTATAGGAGCAATGAATTTATTATAACCCAGCATCCTCTGCCACACACTACGAAAGATTTCTGGCGAATGATATGGGATCACAACGCACAGATCATTGTCATGCTGCCAGACAACCAGAGCTTGGTAAGTAAAGCACATCTGCTATATATTAATGAGCCCATGAGGCTACAAGCATAAATTACTTTGATACCTTGCCATAGGCCTATAGCAACCGTATATGCTAGGGAGGAAATTGAGACTCCTCGTCCTGAAGTCTGAAGAGATTCCTTTCATAATGTCACGATACCGTCCCTGTCAATTCCAGTATTTGAGTCTCTGATATCACCCTTTGATTGTACCATATGTGGCAGTATGGTACGAGGTTTTGAAAGAGGTCCTTTTACTACTAACGCCATTAATATGACTTTACACCGACCTCTTATCTGCTGTGTGTCACTTTTGAAAAATAATTGCAGCTTGCACGTCTGTAAACAAAGTTGCATGGATGTAACCCTGTTTATATATAGTAGCTCATTTAATCCTCTCCACAATTTAATGACCTGGGTACCATTAGCATCTCATCTAATAGCTAAGGAAACTAACGTGCCCGAGAACACGCGCACATAACTGGAAGGCAAGATTTCATCTGAGTCATCTGTCTCCACAGCCCATGCTTTTAATCACTTCACTATAATTTATATCCTATCCGCATCATAGAAATGTTTTCCAGCAAAAAAAAGGGGGAAAAATTGTTATCAAGAGTATTTTTTTCCCCATTCCACAGGCATAGTCAGATCCACTAAGGGAAGGGATAAAAGGAAAGGCTATTTTGTTCCAACTTAAAGATCCTTTTAAGACTGAGACTAAACAACTACTTTCCCCTCCCTCGGTCCTTCCTTCTCCATATAGAGGGCCAAGCAAGTTGATAAACTTAAATGTTTCTGCTTAGATCTTACGCGTACTTCAGTTTCACAATTAGCTGGGTCCTCAAAGATTATGTGGACACGTGAGCCCACAAGGCAAAAACAAAAAACAATGAGGATCTGCCTCCATGTGTGTCAGATTAATGAGTTTTTTAATCAAGAAAGAAAAGCATGTGATTGAACCCCTACTCTTGGTGACATGCGTTTGACTGTGTGCCCAGTCAGTAGGAACTTCTTCACTTTGTCGCATTTTGCTCCAGCTTCAGGGTACCAAGACTGCTTCTGTATGATGGAATGGCAACAAAGTTGAGAATCTTAAACTAAAAGCTGGAGTGTAAATTTTCAAATTAGCTGGCAACAGGGGTCTATTCTGCTTGGCATGTGGAAATTGGAGGCATTTAAGGTTGTTAAAACGCTCGTTTGTTGGATGAGTCAGTATTTTGTTAGTGCCACTTAACAGAGGGCAATCACCATAAAGCATCTACCCAAGGGTTCATTTATATGGGAGGGGCGGGGGGAAACTGGACCAAATAAGTGGGTACATGTTCTGCAGACAGTAAGGACACAAGAACCACCTGGGACCACGTCTTCTCAGCGTCTCTCTGAGGAGGCTAGGCTAGAATCATGCGGTGTCTGCTCTCTCCGCTCAATGTTTCACCATTGCACAGTTTTTTCCTAAAGATGATCTCTCTGCATTCTTTTTGTTTGTTGTATTATTAGTTATGACTCTATAACTTTATAAGACCATAATCCTGTGAATAACCCAAAAGTCACTGGTTCTTAACTCAGAAAGCACTGTTGTAGGTGTGCGGACATCTGTGACCTATAAAAATATGTGTAAGCAAAATAGCCCTGAGACCAGAGTGCCTGCTGAATTTAGTAGTAGCATTTATTTTTCTTACTGTTTCAAGATGAACAATTATTCCCTAGTTCAGTATCTATTCAAGCTTTTTTTCTGCCTTTTCTTTCATCATAACTAAAATCCCTTTACTAACCTTTAGGCTAATTAGATAATTTACTCTACATATTATCATAATATTTCTTCTAGGTAAGTGGTTTTATTATTCCCACTTTTCAGATATGGAAATTAAGGCTCTGAGAGATTAATTAATTTATCCTGGATACATCCTATGCTTAATCTGTGCATACTGGTTAAATTTAGATGCCCTGTCCATCATTACCTTATGTCTTTAATATCTGTTTCCTTGGACAAAACATAGTAAAACCCACGACAGTTACAGACTTCTTTTGTATAGACTAAACCCAATTGCTAATCTGTTTCCCCTTATGCTGAGCTTTAAAAATAAAAATGTACTTGGCAATAAGCTATATTGAAACTTGAAAGGGTGATAAGTCTTATTGGACTGTTGGCTCATTTCTAATGCAACAATGTAAGATTAAACAAAGCTTTCTTTGTTTTGAACATTCTTACGAATTATTTCTGACTTCAACGATCGTAGCTAGGCATTTTCAGGAAAGTGCCCACAGAATTCTATAGGCTGTGGTTTGCCACTTGAGCTGATGAGGACATTGGGGGGAGGGTAACATCATCATTTTTCTCACAGTCTCCGGCCTATGCCAACAATTAACTTTTTCTTAGGCATCCATAGTTTTCAGGGATAGAGTTCAAGTACCAAGCCTGAATATCTAATCTTAAAATGGATGAACATTTCAAGCTTGCCTGATTCAAGGCTAAAAGACTTTCTACCCTATTCCCTCCTGAAATCTAACATTAACTTTTCTTTCGAAGAGTACCTTCTACTTACAGCCAACACATTTATTTATGTACAACTTCTTTGCAAAAAAGGTTCTATTTCTTATAAGTTATTAGCAGTGTGATTTTACACAATTTATGGAACCCCCCCAGTGGGTTTTCTTGTCCTTACCTGTAAAGACAGATGATAAAAATCTCTTATCTAGGAGTTAATATCCAAAATTTATTAAGAACTCATGCAAATCAAAACCACTATGAGGAGGAAGGAATAACAGAGGACGTAAACAGGTGGAAGACCATACCATGCTCGTGGGTCGGCAGTATCGACATTGTTAAAATGTCTATACTACCCAAAGTGATCTACAGAGTCAATGCAATCCCTATTAAAATACCAGCAATATTTTTCACAGAAATAGAAAAAGTAATTTTATGCTTCGTATGGAACCAGATAAGAGCCCGTATAGCAAAAGCAATCCTAGGCAATAAAAACAAAATGGAAGGTATAAATTTACCAGACTTCAAATTATACTACAAGGCTATAGTCATTAAAACAGCTTGGTACTGGCACAAGAACAGAGAACCCAGATAGAAAACCATCCTTGTATAGCTAGCTAATCTTTGACAAAACAGACGAAAACATACACTGGGAAAAAGAATCCTTATTCAATAAATGGTGCTGGGAAAACTGGATAGCCACATGTAGCAGACTGAAACAGGACCCACACTTTTCACAAAAATCAACTCACGCTGGGTAACAGACTTAAACTTAAGGTGTGAAACTATTAGAATTCTAGAGGAAAATGTTGGAAATGCTCTTCTAGGCATTGGCCTAGGCAAAGAATTTATGAAGAAGACCCCAAAGGCAATCACAGCAGCCATAAAAATAGATAAATGGGACCTGATCAAATTAAAAAGCTTCTGCACAGCCAAAGAAACTGTCATGAGAGCAAACGGTCAACCTACAGAATGGGAGAAAATTTTCCCAATTTATGCACCTGATAAAGGGCTGATAAATAGAATCTATTTAGAACGCAAGAAAACCAGCAAGAAAAAAATCAAACAACCTTATCAAAAAGTGGGCAAAGGACATGAACAGAAACTTTCCAAAAGAAGACAGGATAATGGCCAACACACATATGAAAAATGCTCAATCTCTAATCAGTGAAATGCAAATCAAAAACCACAGTGAGATACCACTTATCTCCAGTGAGAATGGCCTTTATCAACAAGTCCCCAAACAACAAATGCTGGAACACTCCTACACTGCTGGTGGGACTGCAAACTAGTTCAGCCTCTGGGGAAAGCAATATGGAGATACCTCAAAGCGACACAAGTGGATCTACCATTGGATCCAGCAATCCCATTACTAGGCATCTACCCAAAAGAACAAAAGACACACTATAAGAAAAAATGGTGATCTAGCACCTCTTGTATTTTCCTGGATAGAGCTGGAACCCATCCTACTAAGTGAAGTATCCCAAGAATGGAAAAATAAGCACCATGTGTACTCACCAGCAATTTGGTTTTACTGATCAGTACCTAAGTGGACATATAGGAATCACATTTATCAGATGTAAGGCGGAGGGATGAAAATATACATACATAATGAGTGCGATGTACACTGTCTGGGGGATGGACACGCTTGAAACTCTGAAATTAAAAAAAAACAAAACACTATGAGATATACGACCTCACATAACAAGTAAGATGTGCAACTTTTAGGGGAGGGACATGTTTGAAGCTCTTACTCGAGGGGGTGGGGGGCATGGGCAATATAAGTAACCTTAACACTTGTAACCCCATAAAATGCTAAAATAAAAAAAAACAAAGAAACCTAAAAAAAAAAAAAGGATGGTGATTAATAAAAAGTGAAAAGATACCAAATGTTGGTGAGGGTGTGGAGAAAAGGGAACTCTCATCCAGTGTTGGTGGTAATGTAGACTGGTACAACCTTTATGGAAAATGGTATTTCTAAAGAAACTAAAAATAGAACTACCATATGATCCGGCAATCCTTGCTCTGGGCATATACCCAAAGGAAGTGAAATCATCACCTACCTCATAAAGAGATCTGTTCTCCCATGTTCATTGCAAGCTTATTTACAGTAGCTAAGGTATGGAAATAACCTAAGTATCCAACAATGGATGAATAATGGAATATTATTCAGCCCTAAAAAAAAAAAAAAAAAAACAAGATCTTGCCATATGCCACAATGGGGATGAGCTTACAGGACATTATGTTAAGTGAAACAAGCCAGACCCAGAAAGAAAAATATTGCATGACTTCACATACACGTGGAATCTTTTTTAAAAAAAGAAAGAACAAAACAGCGATTACCAAGGCAGGGGTTGGATAGGGAAGAAATAGGGCAATGGATGCCAGATGACACAAAATAACAGCTACGTTAGATGAACAAGTCTAGAGAGCTCATGTACAACATGAGGATTATAGGTAATAAAATTGCACTGTATTTGAGATTCATGGTAAATGAGATTTTAGCTGCTTATGCCACAAAAAAAATATCAATAACTATGACAGACATGTTAATTTGCCTCACTATAGTAACCTTTTTACTATCTGTCATATCCCATATATCATGTTAAATATGCACAATAAAAACTTTTCAAAGTATAATGTAAGTATTAAATACGATAATGTTTATTAAAGTCCTTTGCAAAATGCTACTCAATTGTTAGGAAATAACAATTAGCATGTCTTAGTTGCTTAAGCGATTGTGAAATGATAATTTAAAATTAATTGACCTAAATTCTGTCTCCTTTTTTACTACATCAATTGTATTACAGAGCATTTCTTAACTGGGCGTAATACATCCCCTTTAAAGGAAGTATTTAGGGTTGCTACAGTGACAGGTGAGAGGTGCTAGGAAATGGTTAGTATCAAAATATGTTTTACAGGAGAATACAATGACCATTGAACATGGCATGATTAAATGGAGGTATAATTATATGAATTCAATTTAAAAGATGGTTTGAGTAGTATGGGAAACGGCAAACATAAGAAATCAGTTTGCAGGAAAATTCAAAAAGAAATGTTTGATGGCGCTGTAGAAGTTTATTTATTTATTTATTTTGGTTCCCGAAGGCAGAAGATGAGTTTGTGTACTGGCCAAGTCGAGAAGAATCCATGAACTGTGAGGCCTTTACTGTCACCCTTATCAGCAAAGACAGGCTGTGCCTCTCTAATGAAGAACAAATTATCATCCATGACTTTATCCTTGAAGCTACACAGGTAACCCAAACCTCAGCTCCTCAGTAATAGCACATACCTGAGCCCTGGATCACCCTTCTAAGTAAGAATTAAGTAATTCACTGCCCTCAAGACATGCCCAGGCATTTGAGTTAAGACTTAATTTTAAACATGTACATTTCCCTTTTTTTCCTTCAAATATTTGCTTTTTCCAGCTGGCTAGATGAAATGTAACAGTTCCTTTGATTCAGCACGCATACAAATAGGACTACTGACCTAATTATAAAAACAATATACTAGAGCTCAATATTTTCTTTGACATCAGAAATGTAAGCCTTGCAATGTGTTGCAGAGACGATAATTATTTTTTTTGTTGTTAGTAAACATTTTGACCTATAGCTGCCTTCTTGTGGGATGGGTAAGGCAGGAAGCCCTCTTTAGTAATTTAAATAATGATCTCTACCCCTTCCTTGTTTTTTTTTTTAATTTTAATTTAAAAAATAAGAACATAAAGCAGGATCCAAGGTCTCAAAATACTAGCATCACGTGCTCTTTTTTTTTTTAGTAAATTCAGCTTTAATTTTTAGTAACGTTCTTTTTCTCTATTTTTATTTTTTATTTATTTTTTTTTATTTCATCATATTATAGAGGTACAAATATTGTTAGGGTTACAAATATTGCCCCTGCCCCCCTCCCTCCCCCCATGTGTCCAATCCCCCAGTGGTGTGCGTCACACACGTTATGGAAGCATACACTCCTTTCCTCCTACCACCTGCCCACCACCCGATAAAAAGTTTAGTTTTGATTTTTTTTTTTTTTTACATTTTGGTTACATTGTATATCTTTGTCTCTCCCTAAGAAGGGATAGAGTTATGCCCTTCCCTTCCAAAATACTTGCCACCTCCCTAAGATTGGGTCCCCCCCTCCTGAATCCCTGGTGAGCATTGCCACCATTTGAAAACCATAGTTTTAATCAGTCAGTACCAATTTGATGGCGAGTAGATGTGGGGCCCATTTTCCATGTCTTGTGTCGCCTCACTTTGGATAACGGGCTTAAGCTTCATCCAGGATAGCATAAACGGTATTAGCTCACCGTCATTTCTTAGGATTGAGTAATATTCCATTGTGAGCATATACCACATTTTAATTATCCACTCATGAATTGATGGGCTCTTGGGTTGCTTCCATGACCGTGCAATAGTGAATTGTGCTGCTATAAACATTCGGGAGCAGATGTCTTTATAATAGAATTTCTTATGCTCTTTCGGGTAGATGCCCAACAATGCTATTGCAGGGTTGAGCGTGCTCATTTTTTAATAGAGGCAGACCTCCCTGGTATTCTTCTTCTTACCAGCTGCTGTTTGGTTAACCTGACATTGTTCAAAATTATAACATATGCTTTCCCCCAGAGCAAGTTCCAGTCGTCAGATCACAGGTATGTGACATAATCAAGGGTAGAAGATGATTTGTGTTGCCTTGGTTACAGGATGACTATGTCCTAGAAGTCCGACACTTTCAGTGTCCCAAATGGCCTAACCCAGACGCCCCCATAAGCAGCACCTTTGAACTCATCAACGTCATCAAGGAAGAGGCCTTAACAAGGGATGGCCCCACCATTGTTCATGATGAGTACGTATCCATTTCTTAATTGTAAGATGCAGACATTACTCTTGCAGAATTGCTATAGTGGAGGAAAGCGAAGACAGAATTTTAAAACCTACTGACAATTCCATGTTATTTCTAATGTGTACATGTGCAAAACATTAATATTGTGGTTCAGTATACACTTGAATATGTCAGACTCTCCCAAGACTCCAGGTTCTTCTAGAGTGTATGTTCTAGAAAGCAGAGGATACTATTAATATATCTTAGCATGCAAAAGTAGACTTGAGTACTTCTTGAGGTTTTATGTTTTAATAACTAATAAACAGTTAAATAATTAATTTTAAAACTGTGTTTACATTAATTAAATAGTTAAAACATTTATCTTAAAATCCTTACACTGAATTTCAGCAAATACTTGTTAGGGAGGGAGCCATGCAAGTATGGATTAGTTCACTAGTAAGGATTAAAGCTATTACTGATAATATTTAGAATTGGTGATGTGTTTGAGAGTTTACAGTACTGTCTTTTGGGACTTAAAGAATATGAATCTCAAAGAGAACAAATAACTTGCACCTGGTCTCAAAGTTTCTAAGTGTCAGAATGGTATTCCTTTTTGAAAAGGGTCACAGATATACCTTACGGGATATGCCTCTTTGGAGTCAGACTTCATGCCTGTAAGTCCATCTTGTAACCCGGGACCATTAGAACCTCACCAACCTTTAGCCAATATGGAACCAATCATACATCCTCAATTCTATTTTAGTTCCAAGGTGGCTCCCGTGGTCAGCAGATTCTCAGTGCATCCATTATGTTCATTAAATTACCAGCTACTCTAGTCGCATAAGGTGTTAACACATGCGCTAGTAAAGCTTACTGCTAAGTCTTGTTTTCCTTGCACTGGTGCGGTGACATGAGGCGCAGAGACGCTGGGCCCACGTCAGCACCCTCCCTTCCAGTCATAGCAGCCTTCCACTTGAAGTAAGCCAAGTTATTGGCTGTTTCCAAAACGTTTTGCCCTCTTTCTGGGGAAACGGTGACTATTTCAAAATGTTGGCCTAACTCTTAATTAGTAAGATTAAAAATTAAGATTAGAAAAGCATTGTACTTGAAACATTAATTAAGTAGCACACAAAGATCGATCCCTGGAAATGAGAAACCACCAAGAGCCAGTCTCAGAGTAACCGGGTAGCTGCTGTTGGTCTGTGGAACTTTGTGGTAGGCAGTTACAGCATAAAGTTAGGACTACTTCTAGAGATTTCCCCCCACTAATCTGGATCTGTTCTTCAGCTGCCTTCTGGGCTTTACCAGCTCTTATCGACTCAGGCCAGATTCTAATGTTGCTGCCCAGATCCATGACTAATTTTGATGTTACGGTAGTAACCTGAGGAATTCTGTCCTGAAGTCAATAATGCAGCTAATCAGGGGAAGGAAAGAGGGAAAGAAAAAACATCATCACCAGTTAAACACTAAACAAAACTGTTCGATTCACTTATGTATATACAGCTTTTGGGTATATTTATCTTATTCAGTGATTTTCATTTTATGACACATGCTGAATATGCCATCTCTGTAATTAACTAAATGTACCTTGTCTCAAGCCTAAATATGAAAAGAGCATATTAAAACCTAAGCCAGTAAATCTGCAAATATCATGTAGGTGGCCTATGTTAAAAGCCACCTATAGAAATGTATTAATTCATTTATCTTCCACCTGCAGAGGATAAGTTGATTCCATAGAAATTATTTTTCCACATTACTCAAGACAACAGTTGCTAGCTCCAGTATAATACTCTGAACACATTACTTCTCAGTTTCCATCTTACCTACTTTTTATACCTCTAAACACCCCTTGCTGATAGCCTACACACACCTCAAACTCAGCATGTCCACAACCAAACTCATCATCTCCCCTGCCGGACCCTATCCTCTTAGTTGTACAAATCAGAAACACATTCGTCCTCTTTGAGCCTTCCTCACCTCCACATCTAACTGGCTACCACGTCTTGTTGGTGCTATCCAGTCTTTTAACAGACTTTTCAAAATCTTTTATAGTCTGGTCTAAATTTACTTTTTTAACTATCATCCAAGTCCACCACTGAAGTACTTCCTGCAGACCACCTTGCCCCTGCAGACGCTACTTCCTCTGAGTGCCCTTTCATTCAAAAGTCACCCTCTTTGACACCATCTAATTCATCCCAGAGGTGCCAATCAAAATCATTAATAGCACATCCTTCCCATGCATACCAGCTAAATGTCATTTCTGTTTATCATGTCATGCTAAAACCATTTGTGTGCATGACTGCCACTCTCACATTGCTGAGGCCGGCAGCACTAATTCATCCCAGTCTCCACAGGGTGAAGCCCCATGCCTGAGACGGAGTGGGTGCTGGATAAGTATTTGCATGAATGGGTACTGTACTTTCAAATGACTTACAAAATAAGAATACGTACCCCTATATGAACTGTCCCCAGAGAGCCTTGCTTTTTGTCATATTTACTGTTCAAAAGTCATTTTGCCTGCTTAAATTTTTCTGTGAACAGTAAAACTAGTTTACAAAGTGTTTTTAAGCTCTGTCAAAAGTAGAGAATAGGTCGGGCGCGGTGGCTCACGCCTGTAATCCTAGCACTCTGGGAGACTGAGGTGGGCGGATTGCTCGAGGTCAGGAGTTCGAGACCAGCCTAAGCAAGAGCGAGACCCTGTCTCTACTATAAATAGAAAGAAATTAATTGGCCAACTAAAAATATATATACAAAAAATTAGCTGGACATGGTGGCACATGCCAAGTAGTCCCAGCTACTTGGGAAGCTGAGGCAGGAGGATCGCTTGAGCCCAGGAGTTGGAGGTTGCTGTGAGCTAGGCTGACGCCACGGCACTCACTCTAGCCTGGGCATCAAAGTGAAACTCTGTCTCAAAAAAAAAAAAAAAAAAGCAAAAAAACAAATTTCAGATGGCATACATTAATCTTAGGATGGAAAGAAATCTACCATTTATAGTTACGTTAAAAACGTCTGAGAATTGTTAATTTGCTTAGGTGTGATAATATGTCCATTTTTAAGTCCTTATCTTTTAGGGTGTTATACTAAAATAATTATGAATAAAATACCTAGGATTTGCTTCAAAATATATGGGGGGAGAAAGAGAGATGAAACAAGAGCTGCCATGAGCTGATGAGTGTTGTAACTGAATGACGGCTATCTAAAGGGTAGTGTACTGCTGTGCTTTTGTGTTTAACATCTCCTATAATCTAAAGCTAAAAATAATGCAGACATTTTAAAGGAAATAAAAGAAGCATTTGAGACTATTTATAACTTTATACTAATAAACTTTAAGCTCAAATAAAAACAAAGTAACATTTATTGAACACATCTCTGCTTTGAGCCATTTATATGTTATATGTATCAGCTCAAATGTAAGCTCTAGTCTCACTATGTGATTGTAGCCAGTTACTTCGTCTTAATGTATCATATTTCTTTAATCTCAAATGGAGATGATAATAGCATGCACATCATAGGGTTATTGTGAGGATCAAATGGCTGCGTGTAAAATACCTAGAAGAGAACTTGGCACATAGTAAGAGCACAGCGCATGTTAGTGAGTACCAAGAACTGAATTAAAGAATGAGTTCTCCAACTTGTTAGGGCCCACAAGTCCTGACCAGGGCTACATTTAAACAGTAACACACAGAGAGAAGATTTAATGCAACCTCAGTGTAAACAAACAAGGCTAGCACCAAAATGGAAAAGTATAGGCCAATCTTACTTATTTTAATATGGATCCAAAAAATGTAAATAAAATACCATTTAATAAAACCCAGTATGTTATATTAAAAGTAGTATACATCATGAAAAAAAAAAATTAAGATTTATCCTGGTAATGTAAAGCTGGCTAAATACTACCAAAAATCTGTAAGTGAATTCAGGACATTATTAAAGTAATTTCAAAAAAAGCAATAGATATTAGAAAGCATATAATAAAGAAACACCCATTCATGACCCACAAAAGCTCTTAGTAAACTAAAAACAGAAAGCATCCTCTTTAACTTGATGTTATTTACCAGAAGTCTGCATACCAAGTATTTTCATTTACTCTTGAGAACTTAGAAGCTTGACCATTAATGACATGATACCTGTTTTCAGTGCTAGTACATAAAACTATTTGGGTTGTAGCCAACACTGTTAAAGCAAAAGATATAAGAAGTATAAAAGTTGAAAAGAGGCAAAACAGTCAATATTGGCAAATAAAGATGTGGCCAACTACCTGGAGAATCCAGACTGTTAGAATGTAAACAGGGTTCTGCTGTGTGACTAGGCACAAGTTCACCATGTGTAAATCAGTAACCTTCGTATACATCAACTGAAACCAAACAGAAAGTATCACGAGACGAGGCCATTCTTAGGGGTAATAGAAACTCCAAAGGACCTAGGAATTAACCTAAAATGAAATTGGCAAAGACTATGAAGAAAACTTTAAAACCTAGTTAAAAGCTATAAAAGACCTGAATAAATGGAGAAAAGACATCGTGTTCATGAACAGAAAAACTCCAGATTGAAAAGATGTTAATTTCCTCAGATCCATCTATGTATTCAATGCAACCTAATCAAAATTTCAATAATTTTTTGTGTTCCTTGACAATCTGCCTTCAAAATTACTATGAAACAGGACAGAGTAGGGTTAGAGATATTTGGAAATGAGTGTATATGTAAAGAATGAAAACTAATAATATATGTTTGAAACACTAAAAACAATATGAAGGCCCAAGACTATTATAGAAACTTTATCAGATATCAAGACTTATCAAGGAATTGAAACAATTGTGGAGAGGTACAAAAAACAGAATACAGGGCAGGGCCAAAACAGAGTTCAGAAACAGGCCTGCATATATGAAAATTTAGGATAAAAGGGAAGCTCATGCCAACAAGAAAAGATCAGGCTATTTAATTAAAAATGCCAGACAACTGGTTATCTATTAGAAAAATAACTAAAATCAGACCCCTCCCTTACTTATCACAGTAAGAATAAGATGAATTGAATAATATAAAAAATTAAACTAGAAAATGTAGGAGAATATCTTTAAAATACTAGGCTGAGAAAGCATTCTCAAAAACAAGATTCAAAAAGCCAAAAATAAAAGACTAGTAAATTTGATTACATCTAAACTATAACAAAAATGACCACATTGTTAAGAGAAATAGAGATTGGAAAAAATGCCTGCCACATGTATTACAGATATTATAAAATAACTCCTATAAATCCATTGAAAGAGACAAACTGGATAGAAAAGTGTCCAAAGTATATTAATTAGGCAATTTCAGTAAAGGAAATACAGATGATCTATAAACATAAAAAGATATTCCGCCTCCATGGTAATCAAGGAAATGAAAATTAAAACAATGGCAAGATATAATCTTTCACCCATCAGATTGGCAAAAGCACTTAAAATGATGAGGAAAAACCAGTATTCTCATGCTGGGAGGAGTATGAACAGGTAATATCTATTGGGAAAGAACTGTGGCAGTGTCTTTAAAACTAAAAATGGGCACACCTGTGACCCCAGCTCTTCTATTCATGGTAGCTATGCTAATATGCACAAGATACAAACAAGCTAAATGCCCAACAAGAGGAAATGAGTAAATCTGGTATGCTTGCGGCAGATGAAATAATGAGCTGGATTGAAATGTTGTGATATACCTGAACCTGGAAGGCTATATCTAAATGTGTAAACAATTTTTTACCTCTAGAGAGGTTTGCTCTAAAGTTGGGGTGGGGGTTAAGGAGGACTTTGGTCTTACTTGTATTAAAGATGCAGAACATGTCATTTAAGAATGAATTCACATAAGAATGAATTCAGAAACTCCATATTGACTCATTTTTAAGAGAACAGTAGGTACAGGGTATTGGAAGTCTAGTCTCATTTCTGCCACCAATCAGCAATACCACCTTGAACAATTCATTTAATCCATCATTTTCTCATCGCTAATATGAGAACTATATGCTATCACAGTTTCCTATGAAAATGAAGTTGCCAACCTGGCCCTGATGAAACAGTCTACTGCCCTTCTAAGCCTTTTTTTGTGAAGCAAAGAGAACCATATTTATTTCTCCAAGGATTCCATAGAAGGTGGTCTCATTTGGAAAGTTCCACTTCAGTGCCAAAAATAATTACTTAATATGTAACTAACTTTGAAAATTCTGTGACTGCTTTTTGAGCCATATATTTCCACTTTTTTCTTTTTCATATTTTGTAAGTTCAATTTAGCTCTTTAGGATTGCTAAAAAAGAAAAAAATTCAGAGCCCTTTCACCACTGACTACCTGTCCAATCACCTATAGTTAAGATTCTCTTATATTGTTTTTCCTCATTTACCACAGTTCATCCCTAATACCAAATCTTCTATAGCTCTCCCAAGTCTACTTTTGAACCTCTCATTTCATCATAGATATCAAGCTAAACATCTGATGAACCAGTTTGGGCTATTTCACATTCGTAAACAAATCTTACCTTTACGCTAGCTTCCAAATCCCTCTCTTGTCCAGCATTTAATTCATTTTCATCTTCTAGAAGAGATGTCAATACAATCTACTTAGTTTCTATGAAAATGCATGATGGCAATTTCATTCCAACACATTCAGTCCCTTTGTCAATCTGAAATCACATCTCTTTTTTTTTTCTCTCCCCCAGGTATGGAGCAGTTTCAGCAGGAATGTTATGTGCCCTCACCACCCTGTCCCAGCAGCTGGAGAATGAAAATGCTGTGGATGTTTTCCAGGTTGCAAAAATGATCAATCTCATGAGGCCTGGGGTATTCACAGACATTGTAAGTACTTTGCTTATGTGTGAAATCTGTTCGACATCACCTGAAATTCAGACTCACAGCGTAGAGCAGCAGTTCTCAACTGGGGGCGGTTTTGCCCCCGCCCCCGGGGGATATTTGGCCATGTAGGGATACTTTTTCAGTTGTCACAAACGTGAACAGAGAGGGTTGCCCTGACATCTAGTGGGTGGAGGCCAGAGGTGCCGCTAAGCGACCTACAGTGCACAAGACGCCACGACAACGTAGGATCCTCTGACCCAAAATGTCAGCAGTGCTGAGGTTGAGAAACCTGCTTTAGAGAATAGCGTTCTCTAGTTACACTATATGGATGTTCCATTATCTTATGAACTGTCAACATTGAAAATTGGTTCCAAGCTGATAGAGATCAAAAGGACATGAAGAAGGTATGTCATGATTCTAAAGGATTCAAGGATTTTTTTTTTAATTTTCTTAGGTAACATTTATGCTATTCCTGTTTC
Source organism: Mirza zaza (assembly GCA_008750895.1). Taxonomy (NCBI): domain Eukaryota; kingdom Metazoa; phylum Chordata; class Mammalia; order Primates; family Cheirogaleidae; genus Mirza; species Mirza zaza. The sequence goes on from VSMD01080175.1 coordinate 18,249, forward strand.
TCTAGCATGTTTTCCACATTTTAGATTTTTTATTGGTATTTCTACCTTAGATGAAATGACTACGCTGTCATTTGGCTCAAACTGTCTTCCTCTTGTTTTTCAGGAACAATACCAATTTGTCTATAAGGCAATGCTCAGCCTGGTCAGCACTAAAGAGAATGGAAATGGTCCCATGACAGTGGACAAAAACGGTGCTGTTCTAATTGCAGACGAGTCAGACCCTGCCGAGAGCATGGAGTCTCTCGTGTGACTGGAATCCTGAAAGGGCACTTACAATTTGTAAACTTCTGAAGACTGAGAACTTTTTTGAGGCCTTTTTTGCCAGACTCTAGGTTATACAATAACCCAGTTACTTTTTTACACTGATAAAAGTTTTGATATTTATTTTTTGCCATTTTATGTCTTAATGGTATCCTACTGAGCATTTGCACCTCTGTTCATTTCACACCATGAAATGTAATTTGACCTAGTTTGCACTATATGATCAGTGTTACTGCCTATAATCTGATGCTAAAGCAAGCCCTGATGTGACATTCCATGACAGCATACATGCTACTTTTTAGTTGAGTACAGTGAAGGTCTTTGTTATGACAGTGAATCTTGATTTTACTATCATTATTATTATTATTATTGCTAAAGCAGTTGCGTTCTACTAGCAGGCAATGTTGTACTTTTCTCCTCAGTCCTCCTCTCCTGTTTTTTAAGGCACTGTTCAATACTGTACGCCTTCTGTATTTTAATGGAGTGGACGAGCATTGTTTTCTTTTACAGACGAGCAGGCTATTGGGAGCTACTTAGGAGGTCTGTTAACACCATAGCCTTGAAACAGTTCCATTTATGATAGTTAAGAGATCCATTAAGAAGTTAGAAGGCTTAAGAGTTGCTTCATGTGAACATCTCCTATTAGTTACAAAATTATATTCACAGCTTAAAAAATTGTGTCAAAATAAATGATAACTCTGTATTACAGCTTTCACAGTAGCTATGTGGACAGTGTGTGTTATTTCCATTTTGACTCTCTGAAATAGCTACACCCTAAAAACCAGGGCTTTTACAACATTTTACAAAACTCAGTTATGAGACCCTTTAGTTACTCTCTGTTAATGCTTCTGGGTTTATAATACCATACCTTACGGTAGGTAGAATGAAAATTTTTGCAGGTGTGTAATTCTGAAACTAGTCCTCTAAAAATTCCCTATTAGTCACATAGCAATCTAATAAAAACTACCTATATAGTTAATCTTTCCTTTCCTTTTTTGCCAAATGTTTCATAATAAATCCTTTAATAATATATATTCTTCTACTTAAGATTAAATTGGAAATGCTATATAAGCAAAAGTCTTGGGACTAACTAAAATCCCACACATGGATAAATCTGATTTGGAGAATATTAAAATCTTGAATAAAAGGTGATACCTACATTTTCAGGTAGTTTAGAGGGAGATGGCTTTGTATGCTTTTGTGTGGTTTAGTGTCAAGGGCAGATACACTTCAGTAAAAGATGCCAGTAATCATTAGAGAGCCCAAGAAAGCGATTTGGTCCACCCTCTGGAAACATATTCACTCTATAGTATGTAATGGGAAAATTAGGAGCATTAATAAGAAATTTCTGTAGAGTTTGTTTAAACTAAAAATAAGCTACTTACTGAAATCTGTTTTCTTCTACTGCATGTTTGCTTTTGAGGGACGGCTTCTATCAGAAGTAAAATCATCACCAGAACTGGGCCTGTTAAGAAGAACAGGGTTTTATTTTTTATGTCAATAAATTTCAACAGAAAGGCCACACTGGCTATCATACTATCAGAGTAGGCATTAAACATTAATTATGATCAACACTGAGGTTCTATTTATCTTGAGTTGGCTTTCTATGACGTTTGTCAGAATGGTGCTGGAGGACCAAAGTTGCTAACGAGAGAGAGTCTACGGGCCAAGTTAAACAGTTTCAGTGCAAAGGCCGTATCGATAAATTTTTCATCTTTTTATCACGTAGATTCAACAACTCAGAATAGTCTGCTTTTCAAGAACTGTGTAGGCCAGTCTTGAGACAAGGTGTTCAAGTGAGCAAAGTTTGCTGAGTTGTATGTGCTAGATGACAGACACCTTCTACAGCCCCTCTGCTCCGTGGTGATATGGGAAGCTCCACTGAATATAAGCAAAGCTTGAACATAGGAGCACAACTGCCAGGCGCTGGAGGAAATTAGGGAAGGAAAGAACTAGATGTTTGTTTGTTTGTTTTTTAGTCAATGAAGTAGTTTATTTTAGTTGTACGGAGTATTGATGTGAGCTGACTCTTT
>VSMD01080176.1:0-10550 GCA_008750895.1 Mirza zaza
GTAGTATAGTTTGATATCTGGCATATTAATACCTCCCATTTTGTTTTTGTTGCCTAGAATTGCTCTTGATATTCGGGGTCTTCTTTGGTTCCATACAAAGCGTAAAATTATTTTTTCTATATCTGTGAAGAATGCTGATGGGATTTTAATAGGTATTGCATTGAATCTGTAGATCAGTCTGGGTAGTATAGACATTTTAATGATGTTGAGTCTGCCGATCCACGAGCATGGAATGGATTTCCATCTGTTTACATCCTCTGCTATTTCCTTTCTCAGTGTTTCATAGTTCTCCCTGTAGAGGTCTTTTACCTCCTTGGTTAAGTACATTCCTAGGTACTTTAATTTCTTTGTTGCTATTGTGAAGGGAATTGAGTCTTTAATTTGGTTCTCAATTTTATTGTTGTTGGCGTATATGAACGCCTCTGATTTCTGTGTATTGATTTTGTATCCTGAGACTTTACTAAATTCATTGATCAGTTCCAGGAGTTTCTTGGTTGAATCTTTGGGGTTTTCTAAATATAATATCATATCATCAGCAAACAGTGAAAGTTTGATCTCTTCTGCCCCTATCTGGATACCTTTAATTCCACTTTCCTGTCTGATTGCTGTAGCCAGGACTTCCAGCACTATGTTGAATAGAAGTGGAGATAATGGGCAGCCTTGTCTGGTTCCAGTTCTAAGTGGGAATGCTTTCAATTTTTCCCCATTCAGTATGATGTTGGCTATGGGTCTGTCATATATGGCTTGTATCATTTTTAGGTATGTCCCTTCTAAGCCTATTTTCTTAAGTGTTCGTATCATGAAAGGGTGTTGAATTTTGTCAAAAGCTTTTTCTGCATCTATTGAAAGAATCATGTGTGATTCTATTTATTTAAAATACTCATTTCACAAGTATATTTGAAATATATATAAAAATTTTATCAAGGAAAAAGGAGTATAGGTAGAGAAGTTATTCATTCTGAGTGCAGAGTAAAAAGAAAAAAAATGACTTAAGATATAAATCATTTTGAAGTGGCAGGAAAATGAGTTGTAAAAAAAAAAATCTAAATGCCAGTTTCTATTTTCTTAGTACATTAGAAGGATACCTAAAAAGCATACAGCAGGTAGGAGTGGGGACTGGGGGATTTAAACAAAGTGATATAACATTAAAAGGCTTTTGTAGAAAAAGGGAATGTGGTTATTTCATGAGATGGTACCCAGGCAGCAGAGGTAGTGTTATCTAGGGAAAGAGAGGTTTTAAACTTGGAAAAAAGAAATTTGAGGGTGACAGGAAGTGTGTAGGAGGGGCAGGAAGAGGAATAGGATGGAAATCAAGGGAAGAAGAGATGAGCAAAGAGGATGAGAAGAAAAGAAAACGATGGGGGAGGAGGAAATAAATTGTGAGGTATGAAAGAGAAGGGAAAGGGCAAAGGAACAGGGAGGGAAGAAAAGGAAGGCTGAGGAGGAAGAAAGCAGGGCTGAGTACCACAAGAAAAGACTGATAATATAAAAGAGTTTATACTAAATGAAATAGGATATCCAGAGGCTCCAGTGGAGTATTATAGTGAGCTGGCAAATAGTGTCTGTATTGAGAAAAGGAGTAGACTTGTAGTCATAGAATGGATAGAAATGATCCTTTACAGGGTGAAGGTTCTAGAAGCACTTTGACAGTGGCATATGGTGGGTGCATAAGTGGGATATAATATACCCCCATACTAAAATGCATCCTTCATAAATGTCTGTTTATTTCTGAATTTTTATGAAAGGTAAAATCTACTTACATCTCCTAAATAATTTAAGAACTCTTTCAGGTTTAGAAATCTAAGAATATATAAACTGCAGGAAACAAAAAAAAGGACAGGGATGGAAACTTACAAGATAGTAAGTTTTAGACTGAAATGAGAAAAAGAATGGCACTAGTGGTGAAAGTCCTCTGGAAAGCTGAGAAAAGGGGGTAAATATTATCATCATGCTAAATTGCTCAAGACAAAAATAATAACTAAGTAGGCAGAAATTATGGAATTCCTTTTCAGAGTTCTACCACTTAATATACAAATTAGCCTCATTATTTAATAATTACTGCATTTTGTTTTCTGTCCTCAGACATGAAACTGAATGCTCTGGTTAAATGAGAAAGAAAAATCTCTTATCCTCAAGAGAGACAGGCTTGTTTAACCAATTAAAGTACATGGGACAAATGCTTCCTATCACCAGGATAACACAATCAGAATGAAGAGCACATTGGGAGCTCTCCCTGGTGCTGCAGTTGGCCCTGGCTACCTGAGACCTGACCTAAACTCTAGTTTTTCTAACACTAAATCCAAGCTACTACTTCTATGATGACTTATTTGCCTGAATTCTCATGTCTTATTCTAGCAAATTATATACTTACTTGTGCCTCTATAAGTGTATTATTTCAAAGATTATTAGAAACTGCATAAAATATAGTGATAGAGAAAAGGGTTCCAGTCTAGGTCATTTATGCAAGATGTTTTTATCATATTTTCCAATAATTTTAAAAATTAATAACCAAAATACAAAAGCATAATGGTAATAATGAATCCAAATTAAAGTATCCTCCTATACATACAAGAAGCACTAGATTGGCTGGGTGCGGGTGGCTCACGCCTGTAATCCTAGCACTCTGGGAGGCCAAGGAAGTGGATTGCTCAAGGTCAGGAGTTCGAAACCAGCCTGAGCAAGAGCAAGACCCCGTCTCTACTATAAATAGAAAGAAATTAATTGGCCAACTAATATATATAGAAAAAATTAGCCAGGCATGGTGGCACATGCCTGTAGTCCCAGCTACTCAGGAGGCTGAGACAGCAGGATTGCTTGAGCCTAGGAGATTGAGGTTGCTGTGAGCTAGGCTGACGCCACGGCACTCACTCTAGCCTGGGCAACAAAATGAGACTCTGTCTCAAAACAAAACAAAAAAAGAAGCATTAGATTAATCATAGGGTATATGGTCAACTAAGTATCTCTAGGAATTAGTCTTTCTAGGAAAAAAAATTCTCCTTTGATCTTATCTTTATTCATTCAATTAATATATCTACAATCATAACATCCGTAGATCTTTTTTTCCCCCTTTCTGATATATAATTGACAGCAATTATTCCACTGCCTAATTAGTATCCATTTTATTACATTTACTTCTTTAAAAAAAACACACACACAACCATGTCATATAAGAAATACTTCCAGAATCTAAGCACCCAGCATTAACTAAGGAAGATAACCAGAATTCCCTAAGTCACAACATAGAAATCACTGAGAATAACTTTTAAATTTAGTAAATAACTGCCATTTATTCTTAGGAGAAAAAAAAAAACGGTAGTAGTTTTGGTTGCACTTATTTATTAATAGGATGTGCAACACAAAAATGACCTACAAAGAATCAAGATACTGCAATGTAAAAGTTTGTCAGAATGACTGGACATTCCAACAGATACAGTAGCTTTACTAAAGATGGTTTACAATGGAAACAGATAAGAACAAATAAATAGCTTTAGAAAGAATTGTCTGATATAAGGATAAGTAGTAGAAACTCAAAATTCTCTTCAAATGACCTAATTTAATTTTCCTCTTGGTGGTTGGTCCTCTAAAACAAGAGTTGCCTCCTCTCATGAAGAGCTTAACCTAAGAAATTTATCCAGGCAATCAATTGTTGGGATACTGTTTGTCTAAAAATACTCAAAATAAATAATTCTCTTTATACTACCGAGTGATCTATAAATTATAGGTCCAAAAATTTTGAATTTTTTTGTCAATAAGTCATGTTTCTTATTTTTAATCATTTGTTCCTGTTAAGGCTAAAGAAAGAAGATATAACTCAGAACAGCAGAACCCATTCTTGCCTGAAAACACAGTTTGTGAAAGACATAAAAGGAAACTACACATACTCCAGAATCCTGTCCAATTCTCCCATCTCATTACCATCTCCCTTGTGGTCTGAGGTACCTTTGCAGAACACTTAGCAGCTCTTTGGAGCAGACTGAAAACTTACTGCCTAAGAATGTAAAACATTTTAAGTTGATTATTGACACAAAACTTACATTAGTAAATAATGAATAAGAACAAATTAGAATCAAAGGTGAATAGGTGTGTAGTATTGAAAAGCAATAAAAATGTCTATATTCTTAATTTTTTTAAATATAAGAATTAAATTCTGTTAAGTGGTAAAACACTATTATAACAAAGTTGCTGATTTAATTCAGTGGTTTTCAATTGAGGGTGATATTATTCCTGGGATATTCTGGAAAAGTGTTGGGTCGTTTTTATTTTTACAATTAGTAAAGAAGCCCTAATAGTAATTACTATTCCTGGGATATTCTGGAAAAGTGTTGGGTGGTTTTTATTTTTACGATTAGTAAAGAAGCCCTAACAGTAATTACTACATAGAAGCCAGGGATGCTAAACATGCTACAACACCCAAAGAATTGTATCATACCAAATGCCAATAGTGCTTCCACTGAGAAGCACTGATCTAATTCAACTTTCAAAGTAAGAATTCCCAATAAACTGGAAAACTAATATTTGTTTCATGAACATCCTTTCTAAACAAAAGAAATGGGGACTCAAGAGGAGCCCTGCCTCCAATGGAAATAAGTGTCCTAGCATAACCAAATCATACCACCTAGGGAATGACTATACATTATTTTATGCAGGCTTTAACAAGATGCTGCGACCCAGAAGTATCTCTCCTGCCCGATCTATACAACAAACTAAACAAAACAAACAAAAAAACAAAGAACAAAAGGAAAAAGATATGCATGCTAGCAACTGTAGGAGAAACATAAAACACACAAAAAAAAACCCACATAAAATCCCTTTGGAAGAATATTATTGCAAAGCTGAAATTTTGCCACAATGAATTAAATAAGCAGTGAAGGCCAGCCTACAGATCATTATGACATTTCTATCAGACTTCACACTCATTTCCAAGCTAGTTGTAAGTAAGTAACGAAATAAAACTAACTTATAAATTGCTATCAAAGGCAAGGAGTAATGGTGACTTTGACATCACACCGATGGTTCAATTTTTATATATATAATTCTCTTTTTTTATTTCTTTTTTTAAGCTATTCAGTCTATGGTAATAATTCTTTTTTTTTTTTTTTTTTTTTTTTTGAGACAGAGTCTTTGTTGCCCAGGCTAGAGTACAGCCATGTGATCATAGCTCACTGTATGCTCAAACGATCCTCCCCACCTCAACCTCCCAAGTAGCTGAGACTACAGGTGAGCACCACCATGCCCAGCTATTTTTTAAATTTTGTATAGAAACGAAGTCTCGCTTTGTTACAAACGCTGGTCTCGAACTCCCAGCCTCAAGTGATCCTCCCACCTTCGTCCCCAAAGTGCTGGGATTACAGGTGTGAGCCACTGCATCCAGCCTATATGTATAATTCTTGAGTTTGAAAGACAAACATATTTACCACATGCTATTCTAAATCTGTTTATCTTATTCAAATGAACATGTATGTAAATCTTTAAAAAATAGTCTATATTTTGAATATATTAAAAAATAGTACTAACTATTGATTTCTTTGCTATAAAGTAGTAAAAAATTAAATCCAAATGTTTTCCTTATAAGAAGTTCCAAACTATGAAAAATATTTTTACTAAAACATTATTAAATCATTAGAAAAGACTACACTGCTAAAAAAGTGAGTACACACTGGCATACCATCATATTAGTAAGTCAATTCACAATTTCTCAAAAGTAGAGTAGGGTCTGATAAAATAAACATATGCAACTTCTCATTATTATTGTTCTACATATTAGACTTCTTTCAAGTAAGATAATAAAAGAACACATTAAATTGGAAATTACAGATTAATAAAAAATATGCTGTTTAACTGAAGTTTTGATGAAAACACTTTGAAGGGCTTTTTTTTTCCTAAAAAAAGAAATAAGATCTTAAATGAGTATTTCTACTTCCAGATATTTACATCTATGCTCCTACTGAGAACCAGAAAAGCTAAAATATGTAAATATGTATATTTGTTAATTGCTCAAAGGCATCAGAGAATGAGAAATTAGCAAAGACAATGAATTAAGAGGTAAAAGAAAACAGAAATCCAGAAAAGCAAACAGCATTTGGGGCCATGTTTGCCTTGGGAGCAATGTGGAAAGAAGGGTGGTTGGGCCAGAGCAGAATGCTTGACAGCTTAGACAAATTTTAAGCCCTAAAATTGAATTAAGGCGATCCTAGATTGCTAATGCCCTCAGATTCCTGTCATAAGCAAACTATTCAAAATAAACTCTGAAGAAAAACAATACAAGTTTAGTTCTCAAGTTATGCCTCTAAAAAATTAAGTACAATCCACTATATAATCGGAGACAACCAGAAAAACCAAAAGGCAAGAGACATAAGCCAACAAAATCCTGATCTGCAGTTTTGCTTTGCGCCGTTTCAGTTACCTGAGGTCAACCATGTGGTCCTAAAATATTAAATGGAAAATTCCAGAAATAACAATTCAAAAGGTTTAAATTGCCATTGTTCTGAGTAGCACAATGAAATCTTGTGCTACCCCCTCCCAGAACATAAATCCTCCGTTGTCCAGCATATGTACTCTATATGTACTACCAGCCCACCAGTCACTTAGTAGCCCTCTGAGTTATCAGATCAACTATATGGTATGGCAGTGCTTGTGTTCAAGTAACCCTTACTTTACTTAATAATGGCCCCAAAGCACAAGTGTAGTGATGTTAGCAATCTGAATATGCCAAAGAGAAGCCATAAAGCGCTTCTTTTGAGGGAAAAGGCAAAAGTTCGGGACTTAATAAGGAAAGAAAAAAATTATGTGCTGAAGTTGCTAAGACCTATGGTAAGAACAAATCTATCTGTGAAATTGTGGACAAGGAAAAAAAAAATCTGTGCTAGTTTTACTGCTGCAACTCAAACTGCAAAAGTTATGGCCACAGTGTATGATAAGTGCTTAGTTGATATGGAAAAGGTATTAAATTTATGGGTGGAAGATACAAACAGAAACAAATTCTGATTGACAGCAATTGGGTTCAGTACTACCTAAGGGTTCAGGCATCCAATGGGGGTCTTTGAACATATTCTCAAGGATAAGGGGGGAGTACTATAAAAACACACTCACAAATGCTCCAAATACTGGGATTATCATAGACTAAAACCCCAGGTAATATTAAAAAGAATTAATACCTGCTTATAACATGTAAGAGTATAGAAAACCAAAGAGAAAAACAATTATTAAAGACAGAGGAAAAATAAGACATTTTCTTCAAAAAGCAAGAATAGAAAGACATTCAAGTACTCACTAGAAACAATGGAAACCAGAGGCAAGGGAATTAAATTTTCATTGTGTTCTTAAAAAAACTGAAAATTTAAATTCAACATCCAGAGAATGTATGATTCAAAAACAAAAACATTTCCTAATATCGAGAAACTATTTTTTTGTTTTTGTTCCAGCAGACATGAACTGAAAGACAAAAGGTTTTCTTTAGGCAGAGGGATAATGAATACAACAGAAGTATGGAGATGTAATGAAGAACCATGAATACACATATATATTTGATATATTGTCTTCTTCAATTTAAATATAGGCAGAATAAAAATATACAACACTCATGGCATATGTGGCATATAAATCACAGGCAGTTATATAGTTAAAATATTCTAAGGTCTTTCAATTAGGTCTTTCAATTTATGGGAAAAGGATAAAAGTACCGAATATTAGACATTGATAAATCAAGAGTGAATGTTATTAGGGGAAATACCCATACCATAAACAACATAATAAAGATATAAAAAAATTCCTCAGTTAATTCAAATAAGGTAAAAAAGGAGAAAAAAATATATTAAAAAAACAAGTAGAAAGATAAAAATACAAAATAAGACATTAGATTTAAACCTAAATATATCACCCGTTGTATTAAATATAAATACACTAAACATTCAAGTTAATAAAACAAAGATTCTCCAACTACATTTTTTTTTTTAAGACAGGGTCTCACTTTGTTGCCCAGGCTAGAGTACAGTCACATTGTCATAGCTCACTGCAACCTCAAACTCCTGAGCTCAAGTGATCCCCCGGGGGCCTCAGCCTCCTGAGCAGCTGGGACTATAGGTGTATGCCACCACGACTGGCTAATTTTTACTATTTTTAGTAGAGACGGGGTCTTGCTGTTGTTCAGGCTGGTTTTGAATTCCTGACCTCAAGAGATCCTCTTGCCTTAGCCTCCCAGAGTGCTAGGATTATAGGCGTGAGCCACTGTGCCTGGCTCCAAATACATTTTAAAAATTCAACTATTAACATATGCTATTTGTCCAGAATGCTGAAAATTTAAGAATGTAAATACTAACCAAATATTAGCTGATATAGCTATATTAATATCTGATAAGACTTTAACACAAAATCTTTATTAAGGCTAATTTTATAATGATAAAATATTCAATTTTCTAACAAGCAAAGGTTCAAATCATCATGAAAATATTACCATTTTAACTTTGACCTAGTAAAAGCCCCAAAATATATAATACAAAAATTGACAGAACTCAAAGATGAAATAAGACAAATCCACAATTTTTATGATAGTTTCACTTTTTAAATACATCTCTTTTAATAATTGAAGAAACAACAAAAACCCACTAAGGACATAGTTTTATCTATGTTATTAACAAACAAACTAATGGACATATTGCATAGAAAGCACTGCACTCTGTGTTACAATGCAGAATATACTTAAGCACACAAATAATATATAAAAAAATTTACCGGACATAAAATAAATTTCAAGAATTTGGAATCATATATAATATGTTCTCTCACCACAGTGCATATAAATCAGATTAACAGTAACAAAAAGACTGGAAAATCACCATGTTTGAAAATTAAGAAATAATACTCTTAAACAACCCAAAAGACAAAGAAGAAATCCTAATGCTGCAGAACACATTTTAATTTAATCATAATAAACGAGAACATGTGGCCAGGTGCGGGGGCTCACGCCTGTAATCCTAGCACTCTGGGAGGCCGAGGCGGGCGGATTGCTCAAGGTCAGGAGTTCGAAACCAGCCTGAGCAAGAGCAAGACCCCGTCTCTACTATAAATAGAAATTAATTGGCCAACTAATATATATAGAGAGAGAAAAAATTAGCCGGGCATGGTGGCGCATGCCTGTAGTCCCAGCTACTCGGGAGGCTGAGGCAACATGATCGCTTGAGCCCAGGAGTTTGAGGTTGCTGCGAGCTAGGCTGAGGCCAGGGTACTCACTCTAGCCTGGGCAACAAAGTGAGACTCTGTCTCAAAAAAAAAAAACCAAAAACGAAAAAAGAACATGCAAAACTTGTGATAACCAGCTAAAAGCAGTATTTAGGAGAGAAATGTGTAGTCTCAAAAGCACAAATACTAAAAAGATAAAAATTGATGAGCATCCATCTCAAAAAGTTTAAAAAAGCAATATCAAAGTAAACTCAAGGAAAACTGATGAAAGAGAATAAAAGATGAAATTAGAAATTATTGAAATAGAAAACTAATATAATATAGAAAAATCAACAAATTCCAAAGTGGTTTCTCAGAAAACACTAATAAAGTTGATTACTCTCTGGAGAGATAGATGATGGCCAAAAGGAGAGGGCACTAATAACAAATGTTAAGAATGAAAGTAATGGCTCACGCCTGTAAATCCTAGCACTCCTGGGGGCCGAGGTGGGAGGATCACTTGAGCTCAGGAGATGGAGACCATCCTGAGCAAGGGGGAGACACCATCGCTAAAAAAAAAAAATAGAAAAATTAGCCAGGCACAGTGAAACATGCCTGTAATCCCAGCTACTTGGGAAGCTGAGGCAGAAGAAACCCTTGAGCCTAGGAGTTTGAGGTTGCAGTGAGCTGTGATGACACCACTGCACTCTAGCCTGGGCAACAAAGCAAGACTGTCTCAAAAACAAACAAACAAACAAAAAAAAAAAAAGAAAGAGGGGACACCAATTACAGAGCTTGCTGCCTCTTTAATATCTGACTAGTACCATAATTATTAAAGAAATTTCATCTGTAATCACAAACCAACTCATAAAGAAATCTTTAGACCCTAGATGACTTCCTTGCTGGTGGGAATTGTATCAAATACTTCAGAAATAAATTACAACATTACATATACTTTTCCAAAGATAAGAAAAAGAGGGCTGGGCGCGGTGGCTCACGCCTGTAATCCTAGCACTCTGGGAGGCCGAGGCGGGTGGATTGCTCGAGGTCAGGAGTTCGAAACTAGCCTGAGCAAGAGCGAGACCCCGTCTCTACCATAAATAGAAAGAAATTAATTGGCTAACTAATATATATAGAAAAAATTAGCCGGGCATGGTGGCACATGCCTGTAGTCTCAGCTACTCGGGAGGCTGAGGCAGTAGGATTGCTTGAGCCCAGGAGTTTGAGGTTGCTGTGAGCTAGGCTGACGCCACGGCACTCACTCTAGCCTGTGCAACAAAGCGAGACTGTCTCAAAAAAAAAAAAGAAAGAAAGAAAAAGAGTTCATCATAACCCTGATAGCAAAACCCAGTAAGGGCATTCCAGGGGAAAAAAAGGCCAAATCATCTATAAAAAGA
>VSMD01080180.1:0-10357 GCA_008750895.1 Mirza zaza
ACTACAGGCATGTGCCACCATGCCCGGCTAATTTTTTCTATATATATTTTAGTTGGCCAATTAATTTCTTTCTGTTTATAGTAGAGATGGGGTCTCGCTCTTGCTCAGGCTGGTCTCGAACTCCTGAGCTCAAACGATCCGCCCACCTCGGCCTCCCAAAGAGCTAGGATTACAGGCTTGAGCCACCGCGCCCGGCCCAGCATATTCTTTTTTTTTTTTGAGACAGAGTCTCACTTTGTTGCCCAGGCTAGAGTGAGTGCCATGGCGTCAGCCTAGCTGACAGCAACCTCAAACTCCTGGGCTCAAGCAATCCTACTGCCTCAGCCTCCCGAGGAGCTGGGACTACAGGTATGTGCCACCATGCCCGGCTAATTTTTTTCTATATATTTTTAGTTGTCCAATTAATTTCTTTCTATTTTTACTAGAGACAGGGTCTCGCTCTTGCTCAGGCTGGTTTGGAACTCCTAACCTTGAGTGATCCGCCTGACTCTGCATCCCAGTGTGGTAGGATTACAGGCATGAGCCACCATGCCCAGCCCCTCTTTTTTTTTTTTTTTTTTTAAGACAGAGTCTCACTCTGTTGCCTGGGCTAGAGTGCCATAACATCATCATGGCTCACTGCAACCTCAAACTCCTGGGCTCAACCCATACTCTTGCTTCAGCCTCCCAAGTAGCTAGGACTATAGGCGCAGACCACCACACCCGGCTAATTTTTTCTATTTTAGTAGAGACCAGGTCTCACTCTTGCTCAGGTTGGTCTTGAACTCCTGATCTCAAGCGATCCTCCCAACTTGGCCTCCCAGAGTTCTAGGATTACAGGTGTGAGCCACTGCACCCAACCATAACTCCAATCTATTCTCCACAGTGCCACATTTAGCTTGCTACAACATAAAGGGAGCCATGTTGCTCCACTTCACCCATAAATAGCCAAACTGCTAAGCATGGTTTCAAGGTCCTAAAGATGTGGCACCAACATACCTCTTTTACTCTCATCTCACATTACTCCTGCAAGCTACTCAATGCTTGGCAACCCAGAGCTTTTGTTAACTTTTTATACCTCCTACTCTCAGCCCACAATGTGCAGCTGAGAAATGCAACTTCTTGAACACCACCTGACCGGAGAACAGCCCTGTACCACCTGGGAAGGTAGAGCTCCTAGTGCCAGGAAGGATGCATCTGCTCAGCCAGCCAGACCCACTCTGACCCTCAATGGAGTCCCCGCTTCCTCAGCGGACGGCCCTCTGTCATGCTCTTGCTGAACCTCCCACCTTGGAACAACTTTACCGTGTTCAAGGCCCTCTTCTAAGCATTTTACATGAATACTCGTTTAGAGAATGCTCATCTATTATCCCCATTTTATAGGGCCGGAAGCCAAAGCACAGAGCAAAGAACCCACTGGAGCTTCCACACCTCGTGGAAGCAGTGGAGCCCGGAGCAGGCAGCGGTGTTTACCATTCTCCTCCTAGGGCACGCGTGACGTCGCCAAGCGGTAACTACAGCACAGGAAAAGAGCTCGGCATACAGCTATCAGGATACACTTCCATGGGTTGACCTAACAAATTCTACTCATCCTCAGGCCCCGCTCAAACTCCATCTCCTCTGTGGAGTTTCCCAGCACAGCGCCACCGCCCTTCTCGGGCACTCTGTGTGCAGCACGCACGTCTTCACACTTGGCGCTTCACAGAAGCATGTGTGTGTCTCCCTGAGAGTGAACTGCCTGAGGACAAGCAGAGCTGCCATCCGCTCTGTACGGAAGGCAGAGACCCACTGAGCTCCAAGGAGGAAATCTGCCCAGGGGTGAGTGGCAAAGCTAGAAGTGGAAGCCAGGCCTCCTGACTTCCAGGCAGTGCTGTTGCCACACACCGTGTTGCCTCTGTCACCCCGCCCACAGTGCCAGGCCTCTGCTGGGCGCTGCCCTCACGCAGCTGCCTTTCCAAGAGAGAAGAGGGAAAGAGGCAGATTAGGGGAGGCCAAGGGGAGAGACAGTGAGCCTGGCTGGGGCCTCTGACCTCAGGCTTCCTTGGGCCCCAGGCAGCCTGCCTCTGCCACTCTGTCCCTGTCCCCAGAGGGCCCTAGCAGCTCCCCAACCTTGTCCATCAGGACGGTGGCTGGGAGTGTGTGTGATACTGTGCAGGCAAGAGTCCAGTGTCTGACTCTGTGTGTACCTGTATTCGTGGATGGCAGTACAGGCACGTACATGTGTAAGACGGTCCTCAGCTTTGCGCCCTTGTGTAACAGTGAAGGCATGTCAGGAGGTGTGTATTTGCACCTCCAAATCTTGGGACACTGGGAAGTCCCAGGGCCACAGTCTGATCTGGGGCAGAAATATTCCGCCCTCCCCCCAAGCCCTCCCCCCAAACGCCTCAGCCACAGGTCCCTTCCCCCTAACCTGTGCTAAGCTGGCAGTGTGGATAGACAGGGAGGGCCCTGCTCCACTGCCCTGCCTAGCCAGGGTCCTCCTGCTCGGCTGGGACAGTGGGTCCTCCCCCTACCCCCAACCAGGCCACACAGGCGAGAATAAGCTGCTTGAGCAGACTCTTAACTTCAGGCTGGCAGATGCCCAACCTTGCACCAAGTGGCTTCCACACAGCGAATTCAGCAACGGGGAGGCCTCCGTCTCCAGCTGACATTTGGAGCAAGCGATGAAGGAAAAACCCGAGTAGTGTCTCTGGTCACTATGAGCCAAATGGCATTTGAGTGGTTGATGCCCACTAGCCTGAAAGGGTTAATTCTCACACCACCGGCAGTAGGGCAAGGGATGTTATGGAAAGCCACAGACAAAAGGAGATTCCAGGACCCCTGCCTGGACTCCCCCAACTCCCTTCACTAGGTGGCTCCGCCCCGTGCCCCACCCGGCTGGACCACTACCCTCCAGCCGGGCGAAAGGTGCCCGCGGGTGGGGGAAGGGAACACGTCCAGCACCCCCTCCCAAAAGGGGCGGCGACGCGGGCCCCGGACGGTCCTACCTCGCGGCCTGGGCGGTGCTGTCCCCGCCTCGCCGGGGCTCCGGGCTAGCCATGGCTGCGCGACCCCGGGCTCGGCCGCCGCGTTATTAATAGCCGGCCCCGCGGGCCGCTCGCTCCGGCGCCCGCGCCCGCCGCACTGCCAGCTGCAGGCGACACCGGATCCCGGCCGGCCCTGGGCCGGGCGCGCCCACTTGGCCCGGGCTCCCGCCGCGGGAGGAGGGAGCGGCCGCGCGGCCCTGGGGGCGGGGAAAGGCCGCCCCTCCCAGGACCCGCCAGGGGTAGGGGTGGGGGTGACGCAGAGGTAGGGGTGGGGGTGGAAGCGGCTTGGCGGCCTTTCCAAAACCAGCTAGCCCAAGATCTTCCCGAACCTTCCTTCCCTCCGCCCTTCCTCTCC
The DNA here is from genome assembly GCA_008750895.1 of Mirza zaza. Lineage (NCBI taxonomy): Eukaryota > Metazoa > Chordata > Mammalia > Primates > Cheirogaleidae > Mirza > Mirza zaza. The sequence continues at coordinate 3,361 of VSMD01080180.1, forward strand.
CGGGATCCCGGTTGCAGGGGAAGGGGAAGAAGGGCGTTCTGCAGCCCCAAGAGAGCACTTCCCAGTCCAGCCATGGGGGTGGGGTGGGGCAGGGTGCTCAGAGGGACCCAGCACTCCTCGCCCCCAAGTGTCTGGGAGGGACCCCCACCTGCACGGCGCGGGGGAGAACGGTCACCTTCTGGGTGCTCCCAGCGCTGTGCCCCGCAGCTGTAGTGAAGGGGTGAGGCAGGGCGCGGCTCAGTGGCCACACCCCGTGTGTTTGGGGACAGCCTAGGGCCCAGGGGCTTGGCTAGGCTTAGGGAAGGACAGTGGGAGGACAGCAGAAGGGTTTATATCTATAAGGTTGAGTCCATGTTTAACTTTCTGCCCCACGCTTGGAGGTTTCCTGGGGTCTCTCCCTGGCTCCACCTGTCACCCCTACTCAGCCTGGCTTCTGTCAACTTCAAAGCATAGCCCCTCCCCCAAGTCCTCAGCCCACCAGTGTCAGGGTCAGACTTCAACACTGAGGTCTTTCTCTCCAAGTTGAGGACAGGCTGCTGGGCCTCTTCCCAGACCTGGGCCCCAGACATTCTCTCCTCTGATTCCTTTTTTCCACTTAGCCCCTCTGTCTGGGGAGGTCTTTGACTCAATCGCAGAAGAATGCCGTGCACTATAACAAGCCCCAGAGCCGGGACCTTCGGTTTAATCTGAGCGGCCCTGAAGCGGGCGTGGGGGTGGGGTAATCCTGCAATGGTGTTGAGTGTATGTGGGCTTGTGTGTTGTGATCAGTGGGTTAATTCTCAATTGCCAATGGTTTGGGGTGTGGTGTATGGGGAGGAGATTGTGGTGTTGTGTGCCCATGTCTGTGTGTGGGCATGTGGACGTGTGATTGTATGATCTCAGGATCAATGTGTGTGGTGATTGTACCCATTGTAGAGTGTGACTGTGTGTGGGGCTGGCTCCCGTGACTGTGTTTGTGGGCCATGTGTATGCTCCTGTGTGTGATTGTGTGCCTGTGTTTGGGGGCTGAGTATTCATTCATCCATGTATGTGAGTGTGCCGCCTGTGGTTATATATTTATATCTCTCTGTCTCATGCAAGGGGGTGGAAGATTTAGCGCCCTGGGCAGCCGAATACACCCTTGTAAGGTATGCATGAGGAAAAAGTCAGGTTTTGGAGGCTGCTGGTCATTTTCTGACTTACCCCTGAAATATTCCAGGGGAGGAAGTTGGCAAAGCCTCAGCCACGGGTCCTTTGACATCTGCTGCCAGTCAGAGGGGAGCTAAGGGAGCAAGGGCAAGGCCGCCAGCAGCTCTGTTTGCTGTGGGTGCTAAGCAACAGGCAGCAAGGGTGGCATTCAGAAGGGCTGTCCTTTCCCTCCAACCCTCAGTCCAAGAGCTGGCCCTGGGCAGTCCCCCAAGACTGAATTTCTTAACCCTTCCTAGCCTCCCATAAGCCCTTCTTTAGGCTGAAACACTGAATCCCCCAGAGTCCCAGAAAATCCCCCACCTCCAGGATTTTGTTCTGGCTGTTCCTTCTGCCTGGAACACCCTTGCCAGCTCTTCCCATCCCAGTGTCTTTTATCCTTCAGGTCTTAGCTCACAAGTCATCCCTGCAAAGAGGCCTTCCTTGACAGCCCCCGTCATGTCCACTCATTATTGTTTATCTCCCTGCTCTGTTTATTTCTGTTAGCACTCATCACAACCGGCAACAACATTGTTCATTTTCACTTCTTTCTGTCTATGCTTCCCCTGCTAGAGTGGAAGCCCCACAAAGGCAGAGACTTTGTGTGTCTTGTTTACTGCTGTGTCCCCAGGGCCCAACGTAGGACCTAGCACATAGGACCTAAAAAAAAATTGTTGAAGGAAGGAAGGAAAGAAAGATGGTCTTACTTAGGCCAATGCAGGCAACATTTGATGCCTGCTGCGGGCCAGGCCTGGGCCACTCACCACCAAGTAGCATGTGCCAGATTGCACATACCAAGATAGAGGGAGATAAGTGAAGCCAAAGGATCCAGCTCACTTGGCAAACAATGGCACTTGGTCTGTGCTGGGCCCTGTATCAGAGCAAATGGCCTTATTTGGCCCAGGCCTGCAAGAAGCTTTCAGTGTAGAGGAAGCTAGAATTGTCTCCTGGGGAGACAAACCTACGCAGACAATAATGCCAAACCAGGAAAGCAGGGAGGCATGGGAGAGATTAACTCCAGGACTGGTGATGGGCCCATGGACCAAGTAACGTGGCCAGGAAGGAGGAGAAAGGGTGTTTTGGAGTCAGGCATAGACTGTGCTTTGAAACACAAACACAACTCTTTTGTCTGTCAGCCCCTCCACAAAGCCAAATCCAGAAGAGGAGAGAAGCCCCTGGGCTGACTACCCGCTACCTAGCCTTCATTCTCAGCACTTTTCCGCCCTTGTGTTCCTGGGTCCCCTTACCTTCTGGCGTCAGGTGGGGTTTGACCAATAGGAGACACTGGTAGGAGGTGAGGGAAGGAAGGAGAGTGAGATCAGGATATTTTTTTTTTTTTTTTTTTTATTATTTCTTCAGCTAAAATACAGCAGAAAGAGATCAGGATATTTTTTATGCCTCTCATCCCTCTGTGATTTTGGCACTTACTATGTTCCTCTCCTGGAAGCCACAGCTCCCAGTGAGTGGCCTGCACCTGTGACTACAGCTCTGGCCAGGTTCATTAACAAGCCTCCCACCCCTGCCCCTGCCCCCTGCCCCTTCCCCCTTCCCCCTGCCCCCTTCCCCCTTCCCCCTGCCCCCTTCCCCCTTTCCCCAAGCCTAGGGGTCTTGCCCCCTTCATTCCATCCCACTGTGGCAAGGCCCAGAGGCGGCACCATTCCCGCCCACACCTCTGAATATTCCCAGTAAACCCTCTTCTGGCCAACACTTTGCCCCTGTTTTCTACTGAGACCCCAAGGTAAGGACTGAACCCAGGAAAAGCTGGGCCCTAGCCAGAAAATTTGGGGAGGCTCTCTAAATCCCCACCAAAAACAGAATCAGAAACGTTGTGAACAGATTCTATTCTGGGCGAAGAGTGACCTCCCAGCTCCCACTGCAGACACCATCCCCACTCGAGGGGTCCCTCTTAGCCCACCTTAGTCTTAGACCTGTAGGTACCGTCATGGCTGGGAGGATGGGGCAGGGAGTGGGCTGAGTCAGTGGGCATGCGTGGGGAAGAAGGGGGTGATGAGCCGGGAAGTGGAGAGGCGCCGGGGGCGGCAGGGGAGGCAGCAGCCTCCGCCATACCCTACAGCAGGTCCTATATGATCCTGGGAAGCCACCTCCCTAAACCTCAGCGCCCTGTCATCGAAATGGGCAGCTGATCTCCCTTCACGGGAGTGTTGTGAGAAGCAATCAAATGTGAGGCTGAGCGCATGAGCTAGTGGACATGAAGTTGCTCTGCGAGCTGAGAGTAGCACATTCCACATTACTACTGATGCAGGTGGAGGCCATACTGCTCGGTTTCTTTGTGCCAAGAGCTCCAGCAAACCATCTGGGGGGGAGAAGGATGGTGCAGAGACGCCCTGGCAGGGCCCTCAAACCCGCCGCTTCTAGAGAGCCAGGGAACGAATCCAAGCCAACAGGCCAGGGCCTGAAACCTACCTCTGCACTTGCTACGCGACTTAAGGAAAGTCACTTCACCTCTTGGAGACTGTTTTCTTCTCTGTGAAACTGGATAATACTTTTGACCTCACAGGTTTGCTGTGAGGATGAACTAAGAGCAAAAAAGTAATTTAACCAAGTGGCTAAGAAATATTAGCTATTATTATTTTCAAAATTCCCTTTTCTCCGAACTCCTACTCTCTCTGAAGCTACAACCAGGGACGGACTGACTGCAGCATGTCTCTTCATTCATTCAGCATTTATTAAGCCAGACAATGTGCTAAATCCTAGGGACACAAAGACGAGTAAGTCACTAAAGCAAGAACAATATCTGAATTCCTTCGTGGCTGGATCCCCCGGCCCCTAGGTGTTCAGTAAACAGTGGCCGAATGAGTAAATATTAGCTATTTCCTTGAATCCCTCCTACGTGCCAGAGAGAAAGCCGGGTGTTTTCTCTGTATGATCACAGTAAATTCTCAAAACAGCCCTGTCAAGAGGGCCTGTAATAAAGCTCATTCACTGATGGGGAAACTGAGGCTTAGAGAGGTTAAGCAACCTAGTTGACCAAAGTCACACAGGCAGGAAATGGTGGCACCCAAGATTCAATACACTGTCTCCACTAATGAATGGCCACAGACTTGTTTTGTGTCGCTGGGCAAATGACTTACCTTCCCTGGACCTCAGGTTCCACTTTTGGGAAATGAGGTTAGGTGGGCATTAAATGAGAAGATGTGCAGGAAATGCCTCAGCACCTTGCCCCGTGTACAAGTGGCACTTGCTCAATGCTATTCTCTTCATTTCATCCTTTCTCCTTGCCCCTGGGACCGCTGTCTGGTGCCATCCGCCTGCCCCAGGCTGACCAACCGGGGGCCAGTATTTTAGGTCGCCACGTTCAGATAGTCCCTACCCAGGGCGGGCCGTCCGGCGATGCCAAGCACTGCCTCCAGGGGGCGCCGCAGGGCCGACCCGCGACCCGGGGGCTGTCGTTTCCGCCGCGGCCGCGCGGGGCCGCCCCGGCCCGGAGTTTTCGGGACCGACGGCGCGCGGACAGCGGGGAGGCCTGAGCCCGAGCAGAATCAGCGATGTTCTTTGGCATCACAGCGGTGATTAACAACAAACAGCAGTAATAGTAATCGCACCAGCTCCACTGTAGCCAGCTGTTACCGATTTGAAAGGCGCATTCCGGTACTGGGAGGCCGTGCAAGGAGCCAGGCCTTACGCTATGACCCAGGTTCGAATCCAGACCCCTCACTCTCGAGTTCCGCTTTGTACCCTTGGGCCTCTCTTGAGTCTCTGTTTCTTCAGCTTTAAAATAGAAAATATATGGGAGGCCGGGGCGGGAGGATCTCTTGAGGCTGGGAGTTCGAGGCCAGACCGAGCAATATAGTGAGACCCCAACCTCTACAAAAAATACAAAAATATTAGCCAGGCATGGTGACACGCACCTGTAGTCCCAGCTGCTCAGGAGGCTGAGGCAGGAGCTCGCTTGAGTCCAAGAGTTTGAAGTTGCTGTGAGCTACAGATGATAGCACTGTACTCCAGCCCAGGAAACAGAGTGAGATCCTGTCTCAAAAAAATAGGCAAATAAAATGGGAAATATAATAACATAGTTCTTGAGAGGAATAAATGAGGTCGCATTGGAGAGCGCATTGGAAAGCAACTTGGGAGAAGGGGAGTTTGTTGTAATTCTCACTTTTACTCTGTGAGGGAGCTACCATTTAATTCCTTTTCAGATAAGGATCTTTGGGGGTCCTTTCCCAGGCTCTAGGGCCTCTGCGGGTGTCTCTTTCTCTCTCTCTCTCTCTCTTCCTCCTAGCACAGCACAGAGGCCAGTCCAGGAGCTCACTCCCTAAACCCTCAGGCAGCAGCTTACCTGGCCTCTCTGCAGTTGCCTATTCAGGTCACCTTCAGACACTCAGGCTCCTCGGGGCACTGTCTCTCCATCCCCAGGTGCAGGATCCACCAACAAACTTCTAGCAGTTCCCACTACACCCCTCAAACTGAAGCTATGCCCCCTCTTTATGTCTTCCTGCCTCTTCCAAAACCCCATCCAATCACCTTCTCCAGAAAATGTTTCCTGGGTGCCCTTTCTCCAGGTCCACAGCCTTTGCGCATGCTGCTCCCTCTATTTGGAACACCCCCCCCCCCCCCAAAGGCCTGAAATATAACTTCTTCCAGGACATCCCCTCCTGTATGGTCCTGCAGGCTCTGTGCTGCTTTTATTTATTTATTTTTGAGTCGGAGCCTCACTCTGTTGCCCGGGCTAGAGTGCTGTGGCGTCAGCCTAGCTCACATCAACCTCATACCCGGCTCAAGCGATCCTGCTGCCTCAGCCTCCCGAGTAGCTGGGACTATAGGCATGTGCCACCATGCCCGGCTAATTTTTTCTATATATATTTTCAGTTGGCCAATTTCTTTCTTTCTTTCTTTTCTCTCTCTCTATATTTTTTAGTTGGCCAATTAATTTCTTTCTATTCATAGTAGAGACGGGGGTCTTGCTCTTGCTCAGGCTGGTTTTGAACTCCTGACCTTGAACAATCCGCCCGCCTTGGCCTCCCAGAGTGCTAGGATTACAGGCGTGAGCCACCGCGCCCGGCGCCTGTGCTGCTTTTAAACAGGTGGCAGGATAGATTTCTTGTTCAGTGTGTAATCTCCTCCCATTATATAGTGAAGCCCCTGAGAGCAGGAACCTCATCTGTTGGTGGCTTGGGAGGGCTCCGTGTTATGCCCAGGCCCTAGCCTAGGGGCTGGAGCAGAGGGAACACTCAACAAATGCATGTCCAGTGAATGAGTGATTCTTCCCAGCTGGGTCCACTCACTAAACCTTCTCAGCCTCAGCTTAGAGGCACATGCACAATGACATAAACAGAGAGACACACAATTGACACGGTCACACACACAGGCACACACACAGTCACAAATAGTGCACGGATGTGCTAGAGGCACATGCACAAAGCGGAATTCATCTGTACTCATTCCACTTTCTCTGTGTCCTAGGTATGTGTTCACTTTCTCCTTTTGTGACAAAAGTTGTGTCCCTTTTACCAGCCTAGTAGCCCCTAAGAGTGGGTGAATTGCTCCTATCAGACTGAGACTCCCAGGGGAAGTTCTATCTCCCCAGCTAGTTTGGGGGCCTGGGCCAGGGGGTGTCTCCCTTACCAGCAGCCCAGGAGCTCTTGGATCAGGCTGTCTCCCACATCAGACTTGGGGCCCTTGGGCCATGGCCAAATCTCTCCTACTAACTAGGCTTGGAGCCCCCAAGGACAGAATGGGTCTTCCCTGGGTTGGTACTCCAGAATTAGAGCTGAGCTGGACCTCCCCCATCAGGTGGTGGCTCCCTGACCCCTCTCCATCTCTGTCACCTGCCCACCACCCAGACCCTCCTACTGTGATATAGCAGTTAGGGCTA
>VSMD01080181.1:0-72937 GCA_008750895.1 Mirza zaza
GGGGTAGAATGGAAATATTTGGAAAATTCTCAGGCTAGCCATGTAAGGAATAAAAAGCATGTTTAGGAGAGAAAAACAAGGGTGTGGCCAAGTGACCATGGGATGAGGAGCTTAGTGTGGATAGAAGAGAACCAGGTACTATTCACCAAGATGAAGGGAGAATGACCCCAGAGTTATTTTGGTGATCTTTGAAGCTGCCAGGCCCATCACATGCCCAGAGTGCTATGGCCTTGAGGCTAGAACAGCTTTGAGGGAGGGGCCCAGGGTTACCTCACAGGCACACCCAGGTGTGACTTGAGCTGCAGCTCTGGCTGGCACAAGTGGTGAGCCCTGGCAGCACCCACATGATGCCAACTCAGCAGGTGCACAGAGTGCAAGAGCTGTGGAGGCACAGCTCCCTCCATCTCCATTTCAAAGGTTGTCTTCAACAGCCACATGCCTTGATCTTGGACTTCTCAGCCTCCAGAAGTGTGAAAAAATAAATTGTTCTTCATAAATCACCCAGTTTTCAGGTATTTTGTTACAGGAGCACTAACAGACTAAGACAAACCTTGAGTGCATACTACTAAGTGAAAGAAGCCAATCTAAAAAGTATGAATACTGTATGATTCCAACTATATCACATTCTGGAAAAGGCAAAACTATGGAGACAGTAAAAAGATCAGTGGTTGCCAGAAGTTGAAGGGAAGGGGGGGTATGAACAGATGGGGCACAGAGGGTTTTTAGGGCAGGGAAACTACTCTGTATGATACTATAATGGTGAATACATGTCATTATACATTGGTCCAAATCCCTAGAATGTACAATACCAAGAATGAGCTTTAATATATACACCATGGATTTTAGGTGATAATGATACGTTAATGTAGGTTCACTAATTGTAACGAACGTACCACTCTGGCACAGGGTGTTTGATGGGGGAGGTTGTGAATGCGTGGGAACAGGGACTAAATGGGAACTCTCTGTGCCTTCTGCTCAGTTTTGCTTGAATCTAAAACTGCTCTTAAAAATAAAGTTTATTAGTTTAAAAAAATTTATAGGAGGCAAGGCTCATGCCCTCAGAGAGCTTAAAATTTAGTAAGCTAGTACTAAAAAAAAATGTGAAAAGTTACATACCAATAACACTATAAACAATGTAAAAAAGCTAAAGTTTAGATGTTACAAAATATATAGTAGACAAAGTATATGTGTATATATATATAGCACCTACATATCAATAAACAACCCATATAAAAATGTACAAATGACTCCTATGTTTATCACAGCACTATTCACAATACCAAAGATATGGAATCAATCTAAGTGTCCATCGGTGAATGACTCTATAAAGAAAATCTGGTATATAGACACAATGGAATACTATTCAGCAATAATAAACAATGAAATTCTGTTATTCATGACAACGCAGATGAGCCTAGAAAACATTAGGTTAAGTGAAATAAGCCAGGCACAGGAAGATAAATACCATATGTTCTCATGTATAAGTGGAAGCTAAATAATGTGTACATATGGACGTAAAGTGTGGAATGACAGGCAGTGGAGACTCGGAAGGGTGGGGGGTGGATGATGAGAATTACTCAATGAGTACAATGGATTATTCAGGTGATAGATACTCTGAAAGCCCTCACTTCCCCACTACGCAATCTATCCACGCAAAAATTTATATTTGTATCCCACAAGTTTATCCAAATAAAAAAAGTACCAAGGACATGAACAAATAGTTTGGCCAACAGACAATAGTTTTCCGACTGCTGAGTTAGAAGACTACTACAGGTCAGGCGCCGTGGCTCACACCTATAATCCTAGCACTCTGGGAGGCTGAGGCAGGAGGACTGTTTGAGCTCAGGAGTTTGAGACCAGCCTGAGCAAGGGCGAGACCCCTTCTCTACTAAAAATAGAAAGGAATTAGCTGGACAACTAAAACTATATTTAAAAAATTAGCTGGGCATGGTGGTGCATGCCTGTAGTCCCAGCTACTCGGGAGGCTGAGGTAGGAGGATCACTTGAGCCCAGGAGTTTGGCATTGCTGTGAGCTAGGCTGACGCCATGGCACTCTAACCCAGGCAACAGAGTAAGACTCTGTCTCAAAAGAAAAAAAAGAATACTACTGCAATAATCCTGGTGGTATCAATTACAGTGATGGTAGTGAAAGATGTGAGATTGCATATTTTATATATTTTAAAATCAGAGTCAACAAGATTTGCTAATAAATGTGATTTGAGGTGAAAGAAAAAGAGATGTGAAGAATAATTTCAAGAAAAAAAATACCACGGTGCCCCTGCACTCACAAAACCAAGAAAATACCAGCAAAGTCATGGCCATCACAGCAGTTTCAAAGCTAACATCCAAATGCCATGTCCTAGGCCAAATGGCATCCCGCGGGCCTGCCATGCTACTGTCACTAGGACTAGAATCATTACTTAACATTAATCGAATCCTTAACAGATGCCAGACACTGTGCTAATTGTTTTCTACACAAGATCTATTGAATTTTCATAGCATCTCTATAAGAGAGGTATTATCAGAATCTCCAGTTATGAATGACAAGCTTGAGGTTTAGAAAGATGATATGATTTGTCCACACTTACTTACATAGTTAGGAGCCAAGATTAAAAATTCAGGATTTCTGACTCCCAAACCCGCACCTTGAGGGACCATGCCTTATAATTTAGGCCTGAATTGCCAGCCAAGAGCCAGAGCAGAATATGACGAGAGTAGATAAAACAGGAATGAAAGAGAACATGTTCCTGGTTTTGTCTTCATCAACATACCAGTTGCCTGGAATTTGTAACCTATGAAGTTAAAATTTCATTTGAGAGAAATACCCCTTTGAAAGGCTAACAGTGATGCCAGCCTTCCCATATACCACGTGGATGGAGTAGGGGTGATGCTCACACCATTTGAACACTCTCATCTTCTTCAAAAATGCTTGAATATTATATAACAGCACCTCGAGTCCTCAGGTCCTCTTGAGGCTGCTTCCTTCTCCCTAATGCATTTTTCCACCTAAATTAGACCTCTTAGTTTCTATTCCCACTGCGGCTCTTATTCTTCGCACCTGAGTGAAGTAGAACTGCATTGGGCTCTAGCCAGGAACATGAACACGTCTATGTCCTTTATGTGCAGGGTGTTTTCAGTTCAATCTGCTGAGTCTCCTTTAGAAATGACAAAGCGGACCAGGCCCAGTGGCTCACACCTGTCATCCTAGCACTCTGGGAGGCTGAGGCAGGCGGATTGTTTGAGCTCAGGACTTCGAGACCAACCTGAGCAAGAGCAAGACCTTGTCTCTACTAAAAATAGAAAGAAATTAGCTGGACAACTAAATATATATATATATATATATATAGAGAGAGAGAGAGAGAGAGAGAAAAAATTAGCCAGGCATGGTGGCATATGCCTATAGTCCCAGCTACTCGGGAGGCTGAGGCAGAAGGATAGCTTAAGTCCAGGAGTTTGAGGTTGCTGTGAGCTAGGCTGATGCCACGTCTAACCCAGGCAACAGAGTGAGACTCTGTGTCAAAAAAACAAAAATTAGCCAGGCATGGTGATGCATACCTATAGTCCCAGCTACTTGGGAGTCTGAGATGGGAGGATCACTTAAGCCCAGGAGTTGGAGGCTGCAGTGAGCTATGATGACACCACTGCACTCTAGCCTGGGAGATAGAGCAAGACCCTATCTCAAAAAAAAAAAAAATCAAGGGGTAAACAATTTTCAAAACATGGAAATTTTACAAAGTCAGAAGACAATTTTACACAACTCTATGCAAATAAATTAGAAAAACTAGAACTCTATGCAAATAATTAGAAAACCTAAAAAACTTGTCATTTTCCAGAAAAATATAACTTTTCAATATTGACTTTAGTGGAGACAAATTCTAAGGAGACCAATGACCATAGAAGAAACAGAGAAAATAACAAAAGAGCTCCAACATATATGGTCCACATAGTTTCATAGAGAAATTAAACCAAACCTCTGAAGATCACATAACGCTGATTGTTCTAATATCATTCCAGAACATTGAAAAGGAAGGAAAATTTCCAAAATATTTCTGTGAAGCAAGTGTGTCATTTCTGTCAAATGCTGACAAAGATTACACACCAAATAGAAACCTTCAGACCAACCCTACTTATGAAATATTGACACAAAAATCTTAAAATATTAGCAATCAGAATCCTAGTTTTAAAGTAAAAAATTATAATCAAATGGAGTTTACTTCAGGTGGGTAGTTAAATATTGGGGAAGTCTGGCTGAGCACAGTGGCTCACACCTGTAATCCCAAAACTTCAGGAGGCAGGGGTGGAGGCATCACTTGAGGCCAGAAGTTTGAGACCAGCCTGGGCAACATAGTGAGACCCCATCTCTAAAAAAAAAAAAAAAAAAAAGTGTATGTATATATATGTGTGTGTGTGTGTATAAAAAATAAAAATTAGCCAAGTGTGGTGGCAAGTGCCTATAGTTCCAGCTAATCAGGAGGCTGCACAGGAGGATCGCTTGAGCTCAGGAGTTCAAGTCTACAGTGAGCCATGATCATGCATCGTACTCAAGCCTGGGTGACGAAGATCCTGTCTCAAAAAAATGAAATATAAACATATATATGTGGAAAGTCATGAGTATAGCATGTTAATGAAACTAACAGAAAAAATTGTTATGACCATTTTCATGCAGGCAGAGGAGGCATTTAATAAAAGTTAACATTCATTCATGATAAAAATGCTATGTAAATAGGAGTAATGAATACCTCCTTGATATGATAAAAAAAAATAGATGTACTTCAGCCTAAAGTCAACATCTTACTTAATGAAGAAATACTAGAGGCTTTCCCACTACAGCGAGGAATAACATAAGCTTGCCACTTTGACTACTACACTTCAACATTGTGTTAAAAATATTCACTATGGCAATGAAACAAGAAAAAGCAAATAAAGGCGGGGGAGAGTAGGAAAGAAAGAGATAAAACTGTTTTCAGATGATATGATCATATATCTAGAAACCACAAAAGAATCAATGGAAAAGCTGTAAGAGTGCTCGCTTCAGCGGCATATATACTAAAATTGGAACGATACAGAGAAGGGAACGATGCATGGTCCCTGTGCAAGGATGACATGCAAATTCATGAAGCATTCCATATTTTTCACTGATCAACACCTAAGTGCACTTATAGGAATAATATTTATCAGGCGTCGGGCAGATGGGAGGGGGGAAGAGGGGATGGGTATATACATACATAATGAGTGCGATGTGCACCGTCTAGGGGATGGACATGCTTGAAGCTCTGACTGGGGGGGTAGGAGGGGCCAAGGGCAATATATGTAACCTAAACATTTGTACCCCCATAATATGCGGATATAAAAAAATATTAGTTTGGGTAACAAACATGTCCAGTAAATTTATAGTAAATTATATCTTAGATACCATCCAGCATGCAAAATATCTATCATAGAATTTTTAGTAGTGCAAGTATTGAAAGAATTGAAAGCATTTGCATTTCACACATTTTAGAAAAAGCATATTGCTTGGGGGAAGTTCTTTCAAACTAACAAAAACATTGCTTGACATTTCCTGTAGAAAATGATTCATTTATCCAGTAAATACATTCAACAGGCTATGAAATAGACCCAGCCTGTGCTTCTAAAAAAAAGAAAAACTATAAGACAATTTTGTAGAAGAAGCTGCTTATAAAATCACCATGTAAAAAATCTTATACATAAATAAAAGCCACTTAAAAGTTGTTATGCAAGAGGCTGGGTATGTTGGCACACAGCTATAACCCTAGCACTCTAGGAGACCAAGGCAAGAGGATTGCTTGAGCTCAGGAGTTCAAGATAAGCTTGATCATGAGCGAAACCCCTCTACTAAATATAGAAAAATTTGCTGGGTGCCGCATGCCTGGAGTCCCAGCTACTCAGGAGGTTGAGGCAAGAGGTTTGCTTAAGCCCAGGAGTTGAAGGTTGTAGTGAGCTATGACGAAGACACCACTTCACTCTAGCCTGGACAACGAGAGATTAAAAAGAAAAAAAAAAGTTACCATGGAACAGATGCCCTACCTATAACTTTAGAAATAAAATAAATATACTAAGCCATAAAGCAGGATGACAAATGTTCAAAATTCATAAGAGAAAAACTATGAAAACATTTTTTTCCAAATCCTTTGCCCATTAAAAATTTATTTATTTATTTATTTAGAGACAGGTTCTCGCTGTTGCCCACCTGGCCTCAAACTCCTGGGCTCCAGTGATCCTCCTGCCTCAGCCTCCTGAGTATCTAGGACTGCAGGCATTCGCCACTCCACCTGGCTCTAAAAACACTTCTGAATGGCAAAAAGGCAGGCTTGAACAAATTAAAAGACATGCTATATTCTTGGATAAGACAACTTAATTTCCTAAAGACATCCATCCTCATTAGGTTATTCAATAAATTTAACATAAGCTTGATAAGAATACCATGCATTTTTTTCCCTCTTGAGTTAAAAACAAGTTGATTATAATTTGGAAAACGCAAATAAGAATAGCCACATAATGCCTGAAGGACAGCCAGCTTCCCGCATATTGGAACATACATATAGCCTCTGTCATTAAACCAGGAGATACTGGCCTGTTCATAGACAGATGCTGCAGAGCAGCAGGAAAGAAAATCCGGAAATAGATCCCATTGCAGATGCAAAGCAAATATACACTAAAGACAGCATCTCAAACTGGTAAGAAGGATAAAGGACTTTATAATATGTACGATTAAAATAACTGGCTGGCCTTTTGGAAACAGATAAAATTAGATTCATTCCTTATATCATATGTCCAGTACATTTTAAATGAATCAGATTTAAATGTAAAATGAAAAACTGAAACTATACGAGTATTAGAAGAGAATATGGATGAATGTCTCTACAACTGGGAGTGGGGAAACTTTCCTACTATGACTCAAAATCCAGACACAACAGGGCAAAGATTAATAAATCTGACTTCATAAAAATGGAAACCAAAACATTAACGTCTCATAAAACACTATGACCACATTAAAAAGGCAAATGATTTGCTGGGGAAATATCTGTGATATATGTCATAGACAAAGGGTACCTATGTCTAACACATAAAGAGCTCTTAAAATTAGAGAAGACAAAAATCCCATAGAAAAATAAGCACAAGATAGGAACAGAGTCCACAGAAGAAGGAAAAAAAAGCAAATTCTCTTAAACATGAAAAGTTGCTCAATCTCCTTCATTATAAGAGAAATTCAATGAGAAGCAAAAATCCAAATGTTTGGCAATGCATTCAAAAACTATTCATTAATTATCTTTGGAAGTTGCGAGGTGACCAGGTCATTATGTTGAAAATAGATATATAAAAGGGAAAAAGAAAAACCAAACATTTATCTCATCTTTCCTATATAAATGCTACTTTTTGGAGTAACCATGTAACTGAATTCATTTCCCCCAATGAATTAAGTCTCAATGGGAATAGAATATTTGTCATTTTGCCACCCCTAATGAACACTTAGGCAATGATCACTGATGACTGCTGACATCTTTTGAGAAAATAAGAAAACCAGACATCCTGTCCCCTCTATATGGTTGTACACAATATCACTGTGAGTGATCTTGAAGAAAAAAAAAAGATCTTGGATCTAACTACCCCCCTGTATCTAACTACCAAATCACAGGAAATACAAAGAACAGCAGGAAAATATGTCAAATGACACCACAATGAGACCATCTACACAACCCATGCTGTGGGAAATTCTACAGTTTCTGCAACAAATGAAACAGAGAGAGCGGAAGAGAGGGAAGAGATGGAGGGTGAATCTATTGATCAAAAGAGAATTAAGGGGCACAGGCCGGCGGCTTCCATCGAAAATGGCAGCGCTGTGTCCCACATTACCAGAAGAGGCTTCATGTGGATAGTTTCAGGGGCGCCACACAGAGAATTTTGGTCTCGATCCAGAAGGAGAAAGAGCCAGTGGTAGCTGAGACAGTAGAAGAGGTGAAATAGGAACCTATCCTGGTGTGTCCACCCTTACAAAGCTGAACATACATACCACCGGAAGATCTCCAGAGTCGTTTGGAATCTTATGTTAAAGAAGTTACTAGAACTCTGCCTAGTAATTGGCAGGATATCTCCCTGGAAGATGGTCGTCTGAAGTTCAATCTCTTAGCACATTTAGCTGATGACTTGGGCCATGCAGTACCTAACTCCAGGCTTCACCAGATGTGCAGGGTCAGAGATGTTCTTGATTTCTATAATGTCCCTGTTCAAGATAGATCTAAATTTGATGAACTTAATGCCAGTAATCTGCCTCCTAATTTGAAAATCACTTGGAGTTATTGAGCAAAAGGGGAGCACGTTGAAATCATTTTTCCCTTTGAGGAAGGGGGCTGCTTATTAGACCTCTTGGTATATAAAATGTCATTAGAACTGTTCTCTAAACCACTTTTTCTGTAGAAGAATACATCATCTCTTTTTTTGGTCTCATGTCATGAATCAACAAAGAAATAACAGGATTTTTTATCTTTACATTTGCTGAAGCCATTTTTTAGTGGAATCGAGTCATTAATAATTTATGAAAAATTTCTTCTTGAGAAAACACTGAAATTAACTTGAGCTTAATACAGAAGGACATTACAAGTTCAGACCCTTCATAGGCATAAAGTAGTAGTTGCATGAAAATGTTTTAATTCTGTTAGGACTCTAAAATCCAAGATAGAATTATTATATATAGCACATATACAATTAAAGAAACTTCTATTAGATTAAGTATTTATAAGAGAAATATAAACATCTGTATTGTATATTACTGTCCATTCTGGATTAATTTCTTTTAGAATTAGATTTATTAAAAAAAAAGAGAATTAAGGAACACACTAATCATTGGCCATGTGTCGACCCTATGTGGATCCTATTAAAATCTAAACATAGAGCAAATCTAACTTCTTTCCCAATTCGTTGCTTTCTCTTTTAACTGCACTGGCTCATACTGTGTGTCTTCTGTGCCATCCTCTGCTTCCAGGTCTCCTCTGGGGACAAAAATAGCCACAGGAATAGTTGCATTTTATCAGGGACCATGTACTGAGAAGACCCTTAAAGTTACACCCACAACAAGACCCAGCCCTGGACCTCTGACTGTCTTGCCTCTCAGATGGAAGACCTTGGTCTCTGACTCTTGGTCTCCTGACTCTTCTCCTCAGTCTCTCTCTCATCATTGTCCTTCACCCCTCCTGACAGACAAGTGGATGCAGTGTCATAGTTCATGCAGGTGCACTAGCCCCCGTGTGCAGGGGCAGGTAGGTGGAGAGGGGTGTCCTTCTCCAGGCTGAGGGACCCAGTGTGTGTGAGAGCTCCCCTAAATCTTTTCCCACTGCTCTTTCCTTGCAGGGTGGGGGGAGCATGGTTCCTCCCCTTTGAAAACTGCGCCCCCTCAACTCATTACCTTGTCTCTCTCACCCACATCACTTGTATGCCAGGCAAAGGACCACGGCTCAGTTGTTGAGGAAGCCTCCCACTGAAATTCACTCCTCACTTCCCTCCTCTCCCCCTGTGGTTTCCACCTTCCTTGGAGAGGTCAGTAGCCCAACCCAAGGCTTTATCTTACAAACACTGAGACTCTCCACAAACCCCACTGTAACCTGTGAATGGATCTGTGAAGGAAGCACAGAAGAGAGAGGAGGAAAGAGCTGGTTCTGCAGAAACCACAACCACAAAAAGAAAGTGAAGACGAAAGACAAGAAAGAAGGGGGCAGAATGAGAATTTATTGAGCGCTTAACACCTGCGAGACACTGTCACATACGTGACCTGATTAAACTCTTTCCACAGTCAGCTGCATATTGTTTTCCTCATTTTACAAATGTGTAATCTGAGGCAGGCAATACTTAGAGACTAGGAGAAACTTAAAGTGGTGACTTGATCCAATCACACAAATGGGAAGCAGCAGCTGGAATTAGACTTGATTACCCTCTTCTAAAACGCCTGCCTCACCTGATTCATCTCTTTATTCCCACAAAGCAGAAGACATGGAGGCCCCTGAGTGCTGGCTTGCTGCCTATGTGTTTGGCATTCTGCCCATATCTTCATCATAAGGCAGCCTCTGGTCTCCTCTGCAGAGCTGCTACCTCGCCTTTGTATGGGACACTTCCAGTGTGCCTTGTCCCCTCACAGTAGCCCTGAGAGCTACTAACCCAATTTTGAACTTGGGAAAACCGTAACCCAGAGAGTTTAACCAGCATTCAGTGGGTTGGTGACCAGATGGGGCCTAGAACTCAGCTCCCTGAATTCCCAATCCAATGCTATGCTCTCTGGACACCTTGTCCACATCCTGAGAGGACAACAACAAAGAACAAGAAACTTGAGGGACACTCTGATGTCCTAAACTGAGGGACAAGGAGTGTGAAGCTGGCAGGGTTGCCCTTGGAGGTTACATCAGGACTAAGTGCATGGAAAAACAAGCCTAAGCTCCATGGCCTGCCTTGAAAGAGCAGGCAACACACGCCGCAGCAAATGCTAACCTAGCTCTATACTATACAAAAAAAAAGAAAACTTCAGACATTCTACAGCTGTTCTCCTGTGATTCTTCAAGGCTGCCTTCTCCCTGTCTAGTCTGAAGGGTTGCTTTTTTTCCCATTGACTATTTTCAGATTGTAGTTGACCACAGGTAACTGAAACCGCACATAAGGGGTGACCACACTGTAATTTAAAACTCCAGTCTCATCTTCATCAACCCATCACCACCATTGTCACCTTCCCACCTCTATCTTCATCCCCCAACTCCCTCTCCATCCTGAGAGAGCTGAAGGATTGCTTCTATTGAGCTAGAATTTACATTTTATGGGAATGCACAGAACATAAGTGTGCAATTTGTTGTGTTTTGACTAATACGTACACCCATGTAACTAAAATTGAATCAGCATGTAGAACAGTCCATCATCTCAGACAGTTCCTTCATGTCTCCTCTTACTCCATTCTAATCCCCGTTGGACTGCAAGTCTGAAAGGTCCTAAGGCATTCTGGAGTACTCAAGCCTTCTGGGTGACTTTGGATAAGCCATCTAATCCATCATGCCACCAGGCCCCTGTGAAATGGTAGTCACCAGCCAGTGCCCTAAAGTCATGAGTAACTACACTATCCAGTTTGCTGGCTGTCACCATGAGGCCACCCAGGTCAAGCAACAAGAGGACTTTTTCACTTCCTCGAAAACTTTCCACAAAGCTTATTTTTCCTTCTGTCTCAGCATGTAAGACCTCAAGCTCTGTTTTTCCACAGCTAAAATCTGTGACAAAGCAGGCCCTACTAGAGAGGGTGAAGATGCCTGTAATTACCTTAGCAACAGAACATGCTGTGCATTTGAATCATGTAATCTCATCCCCATAGCAACAAAGAATCACAGAATCACGGTCCCTTGGAGCCAAGCGGTGACAGCACGCTTGCTTACTCCAACCCTCTTAGATTAAAACAAAAACAGAAACAAACAAAAAGTAATTTACTGCCCAGATAGCTTTCATACATATATATTGTACAGATTTGTTTGGAAATACAATGGAATGTTGATACAAATATGATAAGCAGAGAGTATGCATTTGGGCTGCTGATTCTTCAGCTGATTTAAATCTGAGCCTTTGTTCTGTTTTATTAGGAACAAAGGAGAATTTTTTGATTGATGGAGGAAGAGCAAGTCCACCAGCGATGAATGTAGATATGTTGATATTAGAGACCACAGAGCCGTGGCAAGAATTCCTCATCCATTTATTAAATGTGTCTTCATAAGCGAGATTGCATCATCCTCTGCCTTTGAGGTCGATGTGCAAAGAATGACCTTCTCTTTTTATCAGCTGGAGATTGTAATAGGAAAATATCTTCCCTATAGTCAAAACACCAACTCCTGCCCTCGAGGCAGCCCTCCAGGGCAAAGGGTAACAATATGAAATGTCAACACGCAATCTGGAGAGGTTTGATACCCCTCTCTGATATCTGCTCTCTTGGTCTAATTCAAAACCAAGAACTCTGGCGCAGGGTGACAGCTCAATGGCCTCCCTAGGAGCATGCTCTAAGCTGAGACTCCCAGAGCAGGGAGCATTTGGGGCTGGCAAATGCAGGATGCACAGATCCTCTCTAGGCAGGCAAATGCCGTGGGGGCAGGACAGGCTCTGTCTTAGCTGCTGCTGCAGCCCCAGTGTCTAGCACAATTTCTGGCATATATGGGGTACTGAAAAAATGATGTTTTAGTGTAGCAGGAGCATATGTGATTTAAATATCCCCATTTCCATCAAAAACAGAACAAAGCCACCAAGGATAATGGTGGGGAAAATCCACCAACTATACTTCTTCAAATCCCCACAAACCTCCAAATTCACACCCAGGTGACAAACTGCCTAAAAACAGGTAGGACTTCTGGTTTCCAGTTCGACACGCAAGGATCTTGGAAGTAGCCACTCTGTGCTAACAAGCAACAAGCTGAACAAACTGAAAAGCCAACAATTCCTCTTAGATCCATCAGAGAAGCAAAGTTACAAGGCAAATCTCTGGCCCTGTGGAAGGGGCCGGACAGAATACAGAGAAACACAACTTACCTGAGTAGACACTCATGAGCAGAGAGGGACAGGAAAACCTGAACTGTAAGGAAGCAAGGCTGTAGCCCGATGTGGACGACAAGTCTGAGAGATAAAAACCCCAGGGGGACCCAGCCAGGGGGCCGCATGCATTTGTGAGTTTCAACTCCAGGAGCTCCACCACCTTCTCACAGTGAATATTAAGGAAAAATCCCCTCCAGCTTGCAGCAGGGGGAGGGAAAAACTAATAAGCTAGAACATTCTGTTCTTAACAAGGTCTGCCCTCAGGAGAAACCAGTTAACCAACCAGAGCCTAACCTGCTGGGTTTAATCAGTGCCAGCCTGACCTAGGGATGAGAAACACCCAATGTTAGGGGGTGAAGTTCGCACGTGGGAAGAGAAAGAATTCTCAGACAGAATTTAGCACCAACTTTATTTACTCTTTCTCCAAAAGAAAGAGGGCACCGCACCAAAAAATAAAAAGAGGTGCTGGTCCCAAGGCCAAGTAACGCTAACTCTTTACTGATCAGGCCAGGGAGAGTGGGGGAGGTTTACAATCGTAGCCAAATTAGCAGAGGACGGCTGAGAAACTGCTGTGTTCAACCTTTTCTGCCTCTCATGTAGCAGGTGGATAACAGGAATTGGTTTCTTCTTTCTTCTTAATAGTGGGAGACCTCTGGTGCCATCTCTCCTTGAAGAGGTGAGGGAAGCTTTGCAAGACAATGGAACAAAGATAATCTTTTTAACAAATGATGCTAGAACAATTGGACTTCCATATGCGGAAAAAAATTAGTCTAGAGACCTTATACCCTTCACAAAAATTAATTCAAACAGATCTTAGACATAAATGTAAAACTCAAAATTATAAAACTCTTAGAAGATAACATAGAAGAAAATCTAGAGGACCTTTGGCTTGGCAATGACTTTTTAGATACAATACTAAAGGCAGGATCCATGCAAGAAAGAATTGATAAGCTGGACTTCATTAAAATTAAAATTTTTTTGTTCTGTGAAAGTCACTGTCAAGAGAATGAAAAGACAAGCCACAGACTGAGAGAAAATATTAGCAAATGACACATCTCATAAAGGACTGTTATCCAAAATA
This sequence comes from Mirza zaza, assembly GCA_008750895.1. Lineage (NCBI taxonomy): Eukaryota > Metazoa > Chordata > Mammalia > Primates > Cheirogaleidae > Mirza > Mirza zaza. The sequence continues at coordinate 13,634 of VSMD01080181.1, forward strand.
TAGAAAAACTGTTAAAACTCAACCATAACAAAACAAACAATCTGATTTAAAAATGGGCCAAAAGATCTTAATGGACACTTCTCCAAAGAAGATACACAGATGGCACGTGAGCATATGAAAAGATGCTCCACGTCATATAGAAAGTGCAAATCAAAACAATGAGACACCACTGCACACCTATTAGGATGGCAAAAAATCCAGAAAACTGACCGACACCAAATGCTGGTGAAGATGGGGAGCAACAGGAACCCTCATTCATTGCTAGTGGTAATGCAAAATGGTAGTTTGGTGGTTTCTCACAAAACTAAGTATACTCTTATCATGTGATCCAGCAACCAATCTCCTTGGTATTTACCCAAATGAATTAAAAGATAACATCCATGCAAAAACCTACATGCGATGTTTATAGCAGCTTTATTCATAATTACCCAAACTTGGAAGCAACCAAGATGTCGGTGAGTGGATAAATAAACTGGTATGCGACCAGACAATAGGGTATTTTTCAGCACTAAAAAGAAATGAGCTTTCAAGCCACGAAAAGACACAGAAGAACTTCAAATGCATATTACTTGGTGAAAGAAGACAATCTGAAAAGGCTACATACTGTATAATTCCAACTACATCACATTCTGAAAAGGGCAAAACTATGGAGACAGTAAAAAGATCAGAGGTTGGAGGGAGGGAGGGATGAAGAAGCAGAGCACAGAGGATTTTTAGGGCAGTGAAACTACTCTGTAAAATACCATGGCGGTGAAATACATGTCATTATGCACCCATCCAAATCCATAAAATGTGAGAAAAGTGAGCCCTAATGCAAACTGTGGACTTTGGGTGATAATGACGTGTCAACGTAGGCTCACTAATTGTCATAAATGTAGCACTTTGGTGGAAGATGTGGGTAATGGGGAGGCTATTAGTGTGGGCAGGAAATATATGGGAACTCTCTGTACCTTTCGCTCAATTTTGCTACAAATCTAAAACTGGTCTAAAAAATACAGACTATTAAAGAAAATAAAACAGACACAGTGAGCATTGGTAAGAAAAGGGACAGGACGCATGCATCTCTCAGAAACCATGGAAACATATTTCCCGAAGAAGACCCCACCCTTGAGCAGCAGCTGCTGTGGATGGGCCTGAGACAGGCAGCAGGATGGGTGACGGAGGGCGATGGAGAAGTGGAGAGAACCTTGCACTACCAGGTGTGAGGAGTGCTGCCCATGGCAAGTCTGAATGGGAGTGACTCAGGGGGACCTTGACCGGGGCATAGGAAGATCAAGAAAGGGGCTGAAGAATCTTAATTTTTTATTTTTTTATTTTTATTTTTTAGGGACAGGGTCTTGCTCTGTCACCCAGGCTAGAGTACAGTGGCTCCATTCTAGCTCCCTGCAACCTTGAACTCCTGGGCTCCAGCGATCCTCCCGCCTCAGCCTTCTAAGTAGTGGGGACTATTTTTATTGTTTTAGAGATTAGGGTCTCAACTCTGTTGCCCAGGCAGGAGTGAACTCCTGGGCTCAAGCTAGCCTCCCACCTCAGCCTTCTGAGTAGCTGGGACTACAGGTATGTGCCACCATGCCCGGCTGATTTTTTTGATTTTGTAGACACAGGGTCCCGCTGTGTTGCCCAGGCTGGTCTTGAACTCCTGGCCTCAAGAGATCCTCCTGCTTTGGCTTCCTGTGTAGCTGGGACAACAGGTGTGTACCACCATGCCTGGCTAGAATCTTAATTTTCCTAAAATGCTTATAAATCTAAGGAAATATTTCCTTCTAGAAGAAGAGAACCTCACCCTTATAGGGAACTGCTGGGCACAGGATTCAGATTAAATAGGGTTGGATACTGGGGGTAACTGTAAGGATCTGATAGGTTAGGGGAGAGGAGGAAGGAGCCAGAAGGAGCAGATCTTGGGGTGCATATAAGAGCCTTGACTTTTCAGATCCCCTGGAGTCCCGTGGCCCATCAGCAGTGGCCCCCTTCCCGTTGCTAAGAGACAGGAGCCTCTCTCTCCTTCACAGAGACCATGCAAAGGGCTCACCTAGAGTGCACCCCTTGCAAGATGGCTCTGGCCCTTGTGAAGATCAGGCCCTGCTTCCCCTTGTTGCCCTTTGAATATGTATGACCTGACTAGGGAAGTACTCTCCCTGCCACCAGAAGAAAGGGATTATTCATCAACAGAGCTGCAGGAGAACATGCCCGGATGTCGAATTTGAGAGTGTTAGACCTGGGGCCAGGGAGGGCCACAGAGTATAAAATGGACAATGAAGAAGTTAATGACATGATGTCACTCTCCCACTGCTGGGGCAGGTGGAAATGACAGCAGTCCATGGTATCAGATCCCAGGAGGAGGCACTTAGTCATCAGAGGTGAGGTTGGTATAATGATCACCTGGGTAGCCAGGCTGGAATGGCAACCAGGCATCCTAACCCTCACCCAGAGGAGTATGTGTGAGGGTAACAGACTGTGGTGTCCCTAATGGACAGACAGACACACAGCAACAACAAAGGTCCTGAGTGGGTGAGATGACAGCCAGTGTTAGCCACTGCAGTGGGGAATGGAAATTCACGCTGTTTCCAGATCTCTGCCAGGTCCCATCACAAATCTCTAGGGCTCTGAAATGAATCCTGCATCTGCAGCAAACAGCTTATTTAAGGAGAGGCAGGTCCTTTCAAAGTAGGACCCTGATATGCCACAGCAAGTGTTATTTATGGTCGTGATTCTCCCAACTCCTCTCCAAAGGGCCCCACTACCCTCTACTGGTACAGCTGTACATCGTAGAGAAGAGAATGCCCATATGTGTGGACGGCTGTTAGATCAGAGCCTGAACTGACACTGATATGAGATGCTTAACTGCTTGTAACATCGTGATATAACATGAAATATATATCTGTTCTCTGCCCCTGGTTCCTGAGACACAGCTCCTAAAAGTCTTGTAGATAGAGGCACTAGAAGAATCTTTTGTTCTAATATTTGGTCTCTGTGTCCTGACAGAGCTCCTAAGATATTTGTAATTTCCCAAGTGATAGGAGCAACTCTTGTTCTAATGAGGTGACTCTGGGGGGGGGGAGGGCTTCTGGACAGTCTTAGGATGTGGGGGCTTGTTGCCAAGGGAACCAGTCTCGTGATTAGAGGGTTGGAAATTTTACCCCAGCCCCGACCACCGGAGAGGGGAGAGAAGCTGAAGGTTGAGTTGATCTCCAATTGCCAATGATTTAGTCAATCATGCCTACATAATGAATCCACCATACAACCCCAAAATGACAGGGTTCAAAGAACTTAGAGATTGCTGAACACGTGGAGGTGCCTCGAGGATGGAGCGCCTTAAGAGGGCATAGAACATACCTTGCCCTGTGTACCTCTCTGTCTGGCTGTTCATCTGTAGCCCTCATAATGCCCTAAATACGTTCCCCTGGCTTTTCTGAGTCATCCTAGCAAATTAACCAAACCTGAGGTGGAAGTCATGGAAACCCTGATTAATAGCAAACCAGTCGGAAGTTCAGGTGACAACCTGGGGCTTGTGATTGGCATCCGACGTGGGGGACAATATTGTGGGATGGAGCCCTTAACCCATGGAGTCTGACTCCAACTCCAGGTAGATAGTGTCAGAATTGAATTGCATTAGAGGACACTGGCTGGTGTCTGTGGGAGAATTGTTTGGTGGGGAGAAAAAACCCTACACATCTGGTGTTAGAAGTGTTGTGTTGAGTGTCAAGTGGTATGAGAATAGAAAACGCAATTTCTTTAAGTATTTTTTTTATCTTATATACTGTGGAACACTTTTAAGCCTCACCCTTCCCTCTTCCCCTGGTGACTCAGAAAGCCCAGGTGTCCCCTCCTCTGTCAGCAATGGGAGGTCCAAATCACACGAGCCCCTGTGAGCACACACGAACCCTCTCCCCAGCCGCACCCACACCCACCATAAAAGCCCCAAGCCAGCCTCCTTTCCCTCTCTCTCAAGGCATTTTCAGACCAGCTTGGGAGACCTGCCCTGCTCTCCCCAGAAAGGCTTATTGTGTGAATAAAAATCTCTCCGTACCTTCTTGGTGTGTGTGTAACATCATCAGTGCTGACATCCAAACCAAATGTCGAGGGGTGATCCATCCAACTCTGGAGTGGCTACAATATCACAGGACTCGAAATGCCATTCATATGGCCACTGGTAGAGAGGGAGATACCTGCTCCAGGCGGTAGATGGATTCCTAGTGCAAGTCAATCTCACAGTGGATCCAGTGGGTTCCTACGTGCCCTTGTCTCTGGACACATAACTGGATATACCCAGCAGCTGGAACATCTTCATATTGATTTGCTAACCTCTGGGGTAAGAGCCACTGTAGTAGGAAAGGCCATGTCAGATCCTATTCAACTACCCTCTGTGCCACCCAGACAAGATGGCAAATCGGAAACTGTACTGAATCCCCAGTGGAATGACAAGAGTTGCTGCTACCTGCCGAGAGGCAAAGGATTCGAAGAACACTGGTGCCATCATTTCCCCTTTAATTTACAGGTCTGGTTCCTACAAAACCCAGAGGGACCATGATACCATCTGCTCTGCTGAAAGTATATTTTTACTAAAACAGATCAGCACGGCTTTGGGACTTAATATAAGACTATTGATCACGAAAACATGTTCTTTTCTATCTCCAGCAGGAAGGGGAATCTAAAGCAGTTTCCATTTATTTGAGCTAACTAACAGGACACCATCACCATCTTCCCCAAGGCCTTGTTAACTCTCCTGCTTCAACACTTAGCCTGTCTCAACACAGGCTAAAAGGACCTTGATTGCCAGAACATTGCAAAAATATGACGATGGCTCACTATATGGGAAGTGTTATCTTAAATAATCCCAGTGAGTAGAAAGTAGCAAGCATTCTGGGTACCTCGGCAATATATGCCGAGAACGAGAGATAAATAGCATAAATATTCAGGGGCCTGTCACACCGGGACATCCCATCCCAAGTAAAGGACAAGTTATTATACACTATACCTCCTACTCTTAAGAAACAGGCTGAGCATTTGATAGGCCTCTAGATTTTGTTGATCCACCTCAAAACGTATCACACCTGAGAATATTGCTACAGTTTATTTTTTAGGTAATTCAGAAGGATGACATTTTTTAGTGCTGCTCTGGTCAAGAGAGAGCTCTGCAGCGGGTTCTGGTGTGCTCCAAATGGTCCTGCTGCCTCAGCCACATTTTGTGGTGTATCCCAAGGCATTACATGCATTCGTGGAAGATCCATGGTGCTAGAGCTAACGGTGGTGTGTGGAGCCTCTGGCAAGCCCTGATAGAAAAGCTACAGCTGAAATACCTAGAATTCTACTAATAGAACAAAGCCTCACTCTTTGGCATATTCATGATTCAAATGCAGCTCTGTGCATGCCATAGGACCCTAGGAGAGACTAAGCACTTGACCATGGGGCATCAAGTGACAATGAGACTGGAGCTGCCATCATGTTTTTACCAGACCCAACAAGTTATACTGCTGAGTGGGCAAAGCAGCAATCCCATATGTGATGGAAATGGCATGTTCTAGATAAGGCCTGAATTGGTCCAGAGGGCAAAAATAGGTTATATAAACAAGAAACTTGATCTCCAGTAAGAATGGCCTTTATTAAAAAGTCCCAAAACAATAAATGTTGGCATGGATGTGGAGAGATAGGAACACTCCTACATTGCTGGTGGGACTGCAAACTAGTCCAACCTCTGTGGAAAGCAGTATGGAGATCTACCTTAAAGCAATACAAGTAGATCTACCCATTTGATCCAGCAATCCCATTACTGGGCATCTACCCAAAAGAACAAAAGACACTCTATAAAAAAGACACCTGCACTTGAATGTTTATAGCAGCACAATTCACAATTGCAAAGATGTGGAAACAACCCAAATGCCTATCAATACATGAATGGATTAATAAAATGTGGTATCTATATACCATGGAGTACTATTCACTGCAGTGCTTGCATAACAGGCCGACAGCAGTAGCAACAGGAATAGAAGCTACGTGTGTGTCCAAGAACATGGGCGCCATCACACCCATCTAACTAAGCTGCTTACCCTCAGTGTAATACCATCTCTCAAAAAGATCAACCAATTACTTGCATAACTACTTTCTCCCTACTGGGACTGAGAGGCATTCGAGGTTTGGCTTTTTCTTTCCTGCCCTCCGTGCCACAGCCTGCCACAGCATCTTGAGATCCCACATGCATTGCCTCAGACCAAGGACCAAAGGAGTGTGAAAATGGGCATGTGACTGTGGAATCCCACATGTATCACATCACCTGAAAGCTAATGGCCTGATAAAATGTTGGGATGGCCTCTTAAAGACATAGCGAAGTCATCAGCTTGAATATAACACTCTATGGAGTTGAAATGCTATTTTTCAAGCATGAAAATGTTGATACGTACAGTGAAGGAATGTCCAACGTACGGATCTGTGTTACTATTGGCAAAATACATGCACCTCCACAGCAATTTGGCAAGAAAAAAAAATTAAAGGCACACACATTGGAAAGGAAGAAGTAAAATTATCTTTATTCAAAATGACATGATCCTGAGCTGGGCGTGGTGGCTCATACCTATAATCCCAGTGATTCAGGAGGCTGAAGTGGGAGAATCACTTGAGGCCAAGAGTTTGAGACCAGCCTGGGAAACATGGTGAGACACCCCCATCTCTAAAAAAAAAAAAAGAAAAATTAGTTGGGTGTGGCATCACATGTCTGTGGTCCCAGCTACTCAGGAGGCTGAAACAGGAGGATTGCTTAAGCCCAGGAGTTTGAGGCTGCAGTGAGCTATGCACCTATCACTGCACTCCAGTGTGGGTGACAGAGTGAGAACCTGTCTCTTAAAAAAAAAAAAGAAAGAAAAAGACAGGATCCTAACATATAAAAGCCTAATGAATTCACACACACACACACACACAAAAACTATTACAGCTAGCTAATAAACAAATTCAGCAAAGTTGCAGGATAGAGGATCAAAATACCAAAACCAGTCATCTTTCTGGGCCAGGCACGGTGGCCCACACCTATAATCCTAGCACTCTGGGAGGCCGAAGCAGGCGGATAGTTTGAGACCAGCCTGAGCAAGAATGAGACCCCCATCTCTACTAAAAATAGAATGAAATTAGCTGGACAACTAAAAATATATAGAAAAAAAATTAGCTGGGCATGGTGGTGCATGCCTGTAGTCCCAGCTAGTTGGGAGGCTGAGGCAGGAGGATTGCTTAAGTCCAGGAGTTTGAGGTTGCTGTGAGCCAGGCTGATGCCACGGCACTCACTCTAGCCTGGGCAACAAAGGGAGACTCTGTCTCAAAAAAAAAAAAAAAAAAAAAAAAAGACCTAAATAAATGGAAAGACATCTGCATTCATGGGTTAAAAGACTTAATATTGTCAGGATGGCAATGTTACCCAAAGCAACCCACCAATGAAATCCCTATGAAAATCACAATGACCCTTTTTTCAGAAATAGAAAAGCTGATGCTAAAATGTATATGGAATTGCAAGAGGCCCTGAATAGCTGGAACAATCTTGAAAAAAAATAAAGTTAGAGGATTCCCATTTCCTTTTTCAAAATGTACTACAAAATTACACTAATCAAAACAGTGTGGTCCTGGCATAAACATAGAAATGTAGATCAGTACAACATAATTGAGAGTCTGGAAATGAACCAATACATCTACACCCAACTGATTTTTGAGAACCGTGTCAAGACCATTCAACAGGGAACAAATGGTGCCGGAAAAACTGGATATGCACATGCAAAAGAAAGAAGTTGAATTCTTACCTCACAGCATATGCAAATTTAACTCAAAATGGATCAAATACCCAAATATAAGAGTTAAAACTATAAAATTATTGAGAAAACATAGGAGCATTCCTTCATGACCTTGGATTTAGCAATGGATTCTTAGCAAATGACATCAACAGCACAAGCAACAACAGAAAAAAATAAATTGGACTTCATCAAAATTAAAAACTTCAGGGCATCAAAGAACTCTACCAAAAAAGTGATAAAACAACATATGAAATGGGAGAAAATATTTGCAAATTATATAAGTAATATAAAGGTCTTAACCAGAATTTTAAAGAACTCTTACAATTGAACAACAGAAAAGACAATGAACCCAATTAATAAATGGGCAAATGATTGAATAGATATTTCTCCAAAGAAGATACACAAATAGCCAACAAACCCTTGAAAACATGCTCAACATCATTAGTCATTAGGGAAATGCAAATCAAAACCACAATGAGGCCAGGGCGGTGGCTCACACCTGTAATCCTAGCACTCTGAGAGACTGAGACAGGTGGATTGCTCAAGGTCAGGAGTTCAAGACCAGCTCTGAGCAAGACATCATCTGACATTTCTCTGAGCAAAACATTTTCAGATGTTTCTTCCACTCACCACTTGATAAAATCTGACCATTCTTCTTATTTCTCTTTCCCACTCCTGCTTTAGGTCAGGCTTGCTCTAACCCAATCAGAACCTTTGTTGTATGTGAACTACATACAATTACATAAAATTTACAATTGAATTTGATGATAAGCATAGTAAGGAATGTACTATTGATGAGCATTGATGTATGATGTACTAAAAGCTATAAGTTGACTAAAATTAAGCATGACTTCCATTTACATATTGCAACATATTTTTGGCACTAAGTTATTGGACACATTTCCAAATACTTTTGAGACTCAAGGTTTTGTTTGCATTTAATATTGCCAATATCAGTTGCCACTGGAAAACCTAGTCTATCAAAATGAACATTTATTAAAAATTACTGAGGTTTATAATGCAACCAGAAAGACTCAAATCTAGAGACCATCATCCAGAGAAATGTTTGGGAGGTCAGTCATTGCCTTGTAACAGCAGCCACCTGGTTTAGTGGTGTGCTAATAACAGCTTAACAATGGGCTCATGGGGGAAAATCCCTGGTGTGTAGCATTTGCTGATTTCTAAGGTGTAAATGCTCCCACCATGGCTTATTTCGAGCTGCAAATGCAACATCACTGGACATATAGTTGAAAAGAACTGGGCATAATGGGCTCTGGCCATTCCAGCACACCACTGTAATATCTAAGAGGATTCCAGGGCTAGTGAGGGAAGACCAGAATGCTGGGCTTGAGAAGCAAATGGAGACTGGGGAAGTGAAAGGGCAAGCAGGGACTCCCTTTTTATGGACATGTACTCCAAAGAGAGAGAAGGATTATAAAATAATAACTAGAGTGGGATCCAGAAATGACAAAGGGTGTGGGGTGTGTGTGTGTGTATGTATAGAAGGGAAATAGTTTAAGATAAGAATAAGTATGGGGAAGATCCAACTGAAAGGGAAATTTTGAATATTCAGGAGAGAGAGGACAGGTGATGTATTAATAGGAAGGACTCTCTAGCAAAGAGAAGAGATGGATTTCAAAAGGAAGATGAAGGTCCGTCTCAAATAGAATAACAGGCACCTTCTCAAAGCAGAAGAGTAGGGGGTAGTGGTGGGTCCATTTAGAAATCAATAAATAGACAGAGATGGACATTTGAGGGAGTCTATGCAGAATGTCTCAATGCAACCTTTCGATTGATATAAATTCGATAATGGATGGTTTAAGGAATTGCAGGGTGATCTTGAGATCCAGCTGACTGGGAAGCTGTGACTTGCAGTAACCTCAACCCACACTGCTGTGGGAGATTTCTTGGCAGCCCTGGGGAGAGGCAGAAGAGTTCCAGGCTTTTCTCAGGGCTGGATGTGTTCAGTTAGCAGATGTGCAAAGTCACCCAGCAGCAGCCTCATAACTCGACAAAGCCTCTGAAAAGCTGAATGGGCATAGAGACTGAGCAGCCTCTAGAACTGAGGACAGCTGCGGCTTCCAGCAGGCAGGGCTGGGGTCAGAAGACGAAGGAGGATATTTATGGGGGTAACCAGGGCATAAACCTAGTGGTTCCAAAACGAAGCCTGAAACAGCAGGAATAACTTGAGAATCTGGCAGAATGGGAGATTCCAAAATACCTCCTGTCTTGGCAGTAGATTTCTGGGGCCAGCTCAAGAAATGATTTTTAAATATTTAAGAATTTTGCAAGCCAGTTGACATTAAGTCGATAGGTTGAAATTGGCAGTGGTGGGACCATTTACTCATGGAAATCATCAAACAATATAAAGCATGGCTGCTGCTGCTTCTTCTTCCCCTCCTTCTCCTCCTCCTTCTTCTTCTCTTGGAGAGCAGGTTGTGAAACATTTCCCAGCAAACTACTGTGTTCTGGTCAAAGTTGGCCCAGAAAAAGAGGAAGCATGAATCTGTCAGAGGAAGGTCTGAAGCTGATTCTCACTGGAGAAGCCCCTGCCACCACCATGTGTCTATCACAGCTGGGCAAAGCCCCAAATGCATCCAGCACGTGACAAGTGTGGTTACATTTGTGCCTGGGATATGCTAGCTTTCGTGATATGCCAACCCATTAAGAGTGAACATCCAGGCTGGGCGTGGTAGCTCATGCCTGTAATCCTAGCACTCTGGGAGGCCAAGGTGGGAGGATCACTTGAAGTCAGGAGTTCAAGACCAGCCTGAGCAAGAGTGAGACACCGTCTCTACTAAAAATAGAAAAATTAGCCAGGTGCGGTGGCACATGCCTGTAGTCCCAGTTATTCAGGAGGCTGAGGCAGGAGGATCTCTTGAGCCCAGGAGTTTGAGTTTACAGTGAGCTATGATGATGCCACTGCACTCTGGCCTGAGTGACAGAGGGAGATCCTGTCTCAAAAAAAAAAGCGAATAGCCAGGAACCAATTAAACGCAATGGAGGATATCACCTCTAAGGGAAACTCAATAGACCTCTGGGAATAAAGACAGAAGGAGTGAGCAGGGAAGAGTTTATACTTGTACGTCCCAGCCTTGGCCATTACTACACTTGGCCCATTCCTACCTCACAGCCTGTCATTCATAAAATTTAAGAAATCAGCTATCTGCTACAGCATTGACCTCAACCTTGAATGTGCTTGGATTTAATAACTCAGCTCTGAGGCCTCTGGCTCAAATTCTTCCTCTGATCCTATAATTGACGTTTGAACCCTAGACGTTCCCCGATTTTCTCATTGGTTTCATGGGCCATCTCTCACAAGAATCCCCCATGCTGCCTTGGGGGAGAACACTCTTTTTGCTTAACCCTGGGCTGGCATCCCAGCTGGGCCATCCAGGCTCACCAAGAAAGGCAGGGGATGGTGCTATCGAAGGTGAGGCATTCAGTTGTTTGATGATGAATTTTTGGTTCCAAAGTTTAAGCTCCCCTTCTTGACAACATTTTCAAATGTTCAAATGACCACTACCCTGTGTTTCCTAGGGCGTCGGCTTATACCGGGAGATGGGCAAGCACAGGTTATGTGAGCAATGAACATTTATTGTTTCAAAAACTGAAATTTCTGGGAGAGTCCCCTGGGGAAGGCACAAAGCCTTCAGGAACCTCATGCTATGACTTGCCAGGTGGAGGAGAGGTTGCACTGAAGCTCCGGTAAGAGCTGCCTTCCCTGGGTCCCCAGAAAGTGAGTGTGTCCTTTATCTATCACTGAGAAACATCAAATTCCAAAACTTACTTGCTTAAAAAGATTTATTATTTTTCATGATCTGTAGGTTGACTGCTCTGTTGTTCTATTTCATGTGGTGTCAGCTGGGATGCTGGGATGGCTAGAAGGTGCAAAATGAGCACTCACATGGCTGGTAGGTGGTGCTGGCTGATGACTGAGAGTCGTATGGCTCTGGGCTTTCCATGTGGCTGCTTGATCTTCCTCACAGTATGACATCCGGGTTCCGACAGGCTACAGGAGGCAAAGGGGAAGCCGCAGATCTCTTACGGCCAAGCCTTGGAAGTTAGACAGCATCACCTGTGCCACACTCTATCAGTCTAAATGGATCACAAAGCCAGCCTAGATTCAAAGGGAGAAGGAATATACTCCACCTCTTGATGGGATAGCAGCAAGGTCACTTTGCAAAAGAGACTGTGTGAAGAGTTATTGCCGCATCTTTGCATCTTTGGGGACACCATCTGCCACATGGGCTTGCTGTCTGGAAGGGAGGCTGTCCCCTGTGGGGTGGGGCTAAGGGGCTTAAGCCAGAGGCTGGCCATGGAACAAAAGAACTACAACCTAATCTCCACCCAATTCACCATCACTGCACACTCCTAAATCCCACCCTCTGGATAGTCATGAAGCTCAGAGTCCTCCGTGCCCACATGACAAGAGACTTTGGGGCACTTAGGAGATTGGGAAACTAGGTTTTGGTCCTGGGAAACCAACCTCCTACAAAGTCCACTCTGGGTACCTATATGAGTAGATGCTAGAGACAGGAACTCTGTGCTGGGGGTCCCAATGACTCAGGAATTCTTCCCCATTAGATAACATAATTTTGCTAATTCCCTAGTGGCAGACATCTTGGTTGTTTCCAAAATGCCTTCATTTAAAGAAGAGCAGTAGAATTTCTGAGATGAGGCATGGGGTTAACATCAGTTATCAGTTAGGATCCCAACAGGAAACAAGTAGCCCAAGCAAGACGTTCAAGGAAGGTTTATATACTAAGAGACTATTTACAAAGATATGAGTGAGGGTAACCACAAAAAAATGGTAGTCACTCACAAGGGGTTACTAGGAGCTGAGCTCTTACCACCCCTAAACTCAAAGGGGCAAGGAGAGGGAGCAACTGTTGGAAACTAGAAGGACACAGCGTCATGTAGAGTTGGCAATCTTGAAAGAAGTGACTTTTGGTTGAAAAGCTCAGTCAACACAAGGTGACCTCACAGGGAGAGAATGAGGGAAATAACCCAACCTCTGCCAATCTCCTGCTGGGGCTTCCCACTGGCCAAACCCAACCAGAATCCAGAGGCCCAGGAGCCAAGTGATGCAATAGTATTCCCAGTCGGCCCTCCAGCACAGAGAACAAGGCAGAAATGGGTTGAGAGGGGATCTAGAGGGACAAATGGTAGTTACACAAGACATGCAACACATGAAAGATGCAAATGCATGCTCATAATTAAGAGGTTACATTAGATGAAATCCATGAAGGGTTCCCAGAGTCTGTGTATCAGTTATCTACTGCAGCATAACAAATCATCCCAAAACTTAGTGGCTTAAAACAATTAGGACATATTTAATCATGGGTTGGCAATTCACGTTAGCCTTAGACAATTCATCTTCTACCCCACGCATTCATGGTTAGTGGGGGCTCCCTGGGCTTGACAGGTTCACACATCTGTGGGTTGGTACTGGCTGCTGGCTGGGTCTCTCTCTCCATGTGACCTCTCATCCTCCAGGAGGCTAGACCTGGCTTCTTTACTTGGTAGCAGAAATGAGCCACGAGGGCAAAAGAAGCTTCTTAAAATTTAACCCTGGAAGTAGCACAGTGGCCCTTCCACTGCATTCTACTGGTCAGAGCAAGTCCCAAGGCAAGCACAGATTTCAGAGGAGGGAAAATAGACCCTGGCTCTTTTGGGAGGCATGTTAAAGTCACATTGTAAATTGCACAGACATGGGGGAGGCATGATTCATGCAGGAGGGGAGTTCTTATCGCAACAACCAACTGCAGTTGTCACCATCTGCACAGCTGAGCCCACTCTCTGAGGAACGCTTGCAGACTCTAGCTCAGACTCCTGTGCAGTCCTGAACTTCTGCTCCAGCCAGCACCGACGACATATGCCAGCTGGACTCACAATGGAATGAAAATTATTCCCAGTTCATTGAAAAATTAAATTAAATTAAATTAAATTCACTGGAGGTTAGTTTTGCATTAAAATTTTTTATCTCACAAAATGTGGTACAGCACAATGGAATACGTAAAAGCAGCAGTTCTCAAACGTTTTGGTCTTATGACCCCTTTATACTCTTAAAATTTTTTGAAGACTCCAAAGTGCTACCAATATTTATCTTATTAGGATTTAAAAGTATTACTTCTTTATATATTTAACAATTAATTCCTAAAAATAATTAACTCATTACAAAGTAATGTAAATTTTTATGGAAAATAACCATATTTCCCCCAAACAAAACAAAACAAAAAGCATTCATGAAAAGAATGGCATTGTTTTGCATTTTTAAAAATCTCTTTAATGTCAGGTTTAATAGAAGGCAGCTGCATTCTCCTATCTGCTTCTGCCTTCAGTCTGTTGCGATATATGGTTTTGGTTGAAGGTATGAAGAAATTATGGCCTCACACATAACTATGTGATTGGAAAAAGAGTGTTTTAATAGTCTTTTAAGATAATTGTGGATATTATTCTTTGATATCTCAGCAAAACTTGGCAAGTGGTAGTTTCTTAAAGGTCAGTTGCAATAAGTCAGATGAAGCCATACCAATATACCTTTTGTTCTCTATTTCACTAATATCCATTGGTCTGTCTTGCATTTTTGAATGGATCTTCTACATGTACATGTTTTCTAACATTAAGCATTGATCATTTGGAAAATACTGGTTTACTGAGTTACTGAGTAGCTAAGGGAAAAAAAAAAAAACCCAACACTGTTTTTCCCTCTACTCACTCATTACTTCTGACACCAAATGTGTGGGGTTTTCCACACCAAGCAATTCTCCAGTTCTCTTCGGATACCATTTGGGTGCCTAACAATTCAATTGTGACGCTCTCTACCTGGAGTTAGCATCAGATCCCACAGGTTAAGGGCTCAGTCCCACCAGACTGCCCCTACTTCAAGATGGCAATTGCAAGTGTGGCTCTCACATACTTCTGGCTGACCAGCTATATAAATTGGCAGTTACTATGTCCCCCTGCCTTGAGTTCAATAATTTGTCAGAATGGCTCACAGAACTCAGGGAAAGATTTTATTTACATTTACTGGTTTATTACAAAAGGACACAACTCTGGAAAAACCAAATGGAAGAGATGCTTACGGTAAGGTGTGGGGAGCTTCCATGTCCCATCTGGGTCACTACCCTCCCAGCAACTCAACATGTTCACCAACCCAGCAGCTCTCTGAACACTATCCTTTTTGTTTTCTGGTTTTTTTGTTTGTTTGTTTTCGTTCTTGTTTTCATTTTGACACAGGGTCTAGCTCTGTTGGCCAGGCTAGAGTACAATGGCATCATCGTAACTCACAGCAACTCAAACTCTTGGGCTCAAGCGATCCTCCTGCCTTGGCCTCCCAAAGTGCTAGGATTATAGGTGTGAGCCACTGCCTGGCCTTTTCTGTTATTTTTTATTTTTTTAATTTTTTATGGAGGCTTCATTACCTGGGCGTGATTGCTTCAATCACTGGCCATTAGTGATTAACTCAACCTCCAGCCCTGTGATGGCACGGTTGGTTCCTCTGGCGATCAGCCCCTAACCTTATCATCTTTCCAAAAGTCACCTCATTCACATAAACTCAGGTGTGGTTGAAAGGGGCTTGTTATGAATAACAGAAGATACTTCTTTCGCCTTAATCTCTCTGGAACTATTTCAAGAACCAGGGAAGAAAACCAAATTTATAATGAAAGATGATCCTTTCACTCTTATCGCTTAGAAAATTACAAGTGTTTTAGGAGCTCTGGTCAGGAATGAAGACCAAAACACATATTTCTTATTATATCACAAGATCACCGCAGCTTTTTCAACGTTGACACATTTCATAAATTATCAGAAAATCACATTCATTATTATCACCACCCATCACATCAGAAAAGTTTTCCAGTAATAAGAAACTGTCAAGCTCACAGTGACGGATATAAATCTTCTAAAATTCTAATCTTCTCTTGAAAGCTCAAATGTTATCATTGCCAGCAAATACACAGTTATTTCCCTTGAAGCAATAGTTTCACTTTGTTCAATTTTGAGAAAATGTCTGTGAAGCACCCAAGTCTGAATTATCACAGTTTGTCGGGCAGTCATTCTTTCAAGTGAAGCTCTGTAAAGAAAGTGGTCAGTCGAGCTTGAGACTCAAGCAATTGCATCAGGGCTTTTCCTCAGGACAATCCTGTGCTCTGGGCACACTTTCTAGCTCATCATTCAGAGGATTGAAAAGACGTGTATTCAAGGACCTAGATTTAATAAAATTAATACATTTTATAGCTTATTGAGGTACATTCTTAAATGAAATCAGAATTTTAGTTTTCCTGCAGGTATGTGGCAGTGAACAATAAAGTGACTCCAAGTGTAGGCTGGTGCTATTATCTTGATTAGTGCCAAGATCCCAGCAGTTTTACCCATGGTTGCTTGTACACCATTAGCAAAAATGTCAACACAGTGAAAAATTCAAATGACATCGTAGCATTATTATAAAAACAGTTTTGACTCTATAGCCTCCTTGAAGGGCTCTTGGGGACCTTCAGAATTCCGCAGACCACACTTTGAGAATTAGTACTCTAAAACAATGAGAATGAATGACTTAAAACTACATGCAGACATGCAGTGATGAATTCACAATCGAAATGTGGAGTGAAAGAAGCCAGGCACAAGGGTTACACAGTGTAGATTCCATTGAGGGGTCTCAGGACATGCTACCCCAAAAAGGGCACCTTGGCATTTGAGAAAACAGCAGAAGCAGAAAGGTCACTCTCACCCTTCCCCTTTTCCCCTAATCATATGAGCAGTGCCCTCCCCATACCTGGAGGAGAAGAGCTAAAGACACAAAGATGCTAAGAAGAATCTGAACAAACAGGAGTTCCTACATTTCCCCTAGTTTACTGCTATTAGATCTGACCCTTGGCCTACAGTCATATTTCTCCATGACTGTCAGTGGAGTCAGGTTCATCAGACAGAAGCATAAAAATATACAAGTTTACTTGTTTCTTTGGGTTTTCATTTCTGAAGACTCCCATGTCATGTAAAACTTAAATAGATCTGTATGCTTTTTTTCTTGTCAATCTGTCTTTTGCTACAGGGGCCTCAGGCAGGAACCTAGTGATGGATGAGGAAAAGATGAATCTTTTCCTTCCCCTGATGCACCTATGATGAAAGACAGCAGAGGTGCCAGGGTGGTAGGCATCTCAAACTCAGGATGTCCCAGCTGAACTCAAGGTCTTACCCCTCAAAATGGGAGCTTTGTCTGTGCCCCAGTTCGATGAAAGGCACCCCCGTCTGTTCAGTTTCTCAAGTCGGAGAAATTCATCCCCTTCCCTGGTCACATGAAGCCCTCAGTCTCTCTCTTAGGAAATGGTCAATGACTCCAGTACAGAACAGTTCTCCAGGTGGCCTTGGACTGACCCAGGCCCCACCCACCCTCTTTCTTGCTTATAGTTCTCAGAAGTAACTGCAGAATGTGCTGGGAATACAACATCCTAAGATTAGGGGGAACTGGCTGGGATATGCAAGTGACAGAAACTGGCACAGCCCAAGGGCTGATATCAGTGCAAAGTGAACCTGCTTCACACCCAGGTCCAAGTAGCCCTGAATATCCGATGCACCTCTCTGGACTGCTGTCCTCCTCCGGATCTCAGGCCAATAATGATTCAAAATCTTGTTAGCTCTTTGATGATTTTAAGAGATTGTTTTATCTACATAACATCCACATCACTTTCTTTGTCGTTAGTGGGAGACTTGCCTGAATTACCTCTGCTATTACTAAATGGAGAGACCCATCCTCAAGGTGGATTTTTAAAAAGGAAGTCTGCATGCATCCACTGGCTTCTTACCCTTCCGTGGTGCTCTGTTTGCCCCTGGAATAAGGTTCAAATTTCTTAGCCTGGTGCCCCAAGCCTCCTGAGATTTGGTTCCAGCCTTTCCTTGTCCCTTGACGACACCTCCGGCTTCCACCTTCACTCCCTGCATCCATGCCAGCAGCTTTAGATCCTCCACACATCATGTTCCTTCTCATCTTCATGCCTTTGCATTTGATATCCCTGCATGCTCTTTCACCCTCCCTTCCCTCTTCCAGCCCAATCTTTTCACCTAATAAATTGCTGCTCATCTTTCCAGAATCTGCTCAAGGGTAGCCTCACCCTGTGTGAAGCTTCCCTCGCCTGCCTCCACTAGGAATGACTAACCACCCCCTTCTCTCTGTCCCCTCAGTCCCTGTGCTACATTACACATTCACACTAATTTTTGGTATCATGCATTGCAATGTTTAATGAAGTTTTTCCCATTTTAATATTTCTCATTGAGGCCAAGTGCAGTGACTCTTGCCTGTAATTCTAGCACTCTGGGAGGCGAGGTGAGAGGATCACTTGAGCTCAGCAAGAGTGAGACCCCATCTCTACTAAAAATAGAAAAATTAGCCAGGCATGGTGGTATGTACCTGTAGTCCCAGCTACTAGGGAGGCTGAGGAAGGAGGATCTCTTAATCCTCTGAGGCTGCAGTGAGCTATGATTCTCCAGCCCAGGAGACAGGGCAAGACCAAGTCTTAAAAAAATAAAAAATATAAAAAGCAGTTTGCTGTCCTGGTAACCAAGCCCCTCCCACACACAGGCACCTTTATGTCATGGCACTTTGAGGACCAGCATGAAGGCTTTTGTCCTTAAAGTTTCTGTATCCAGGCATCTTCCATGATACCAGCCGCTGACAAGCAGTACAATCCCCAGACCCACAGTGAGGACACCACGTCTGGAAGCCCTTCCTTGATGGGACAGCTCCTCCACCTGCTGGCTGCTGGTGCTGTGTACAAAGATTGCTTCTCTGGTTCTTAGTATAATTTTTTATTCTTCCTGACCCTGAGTCCCACTATAGTTACGAGTTTGCATTTCTGATGGGGTCATCTGGGATTGCTGGACCTCAGGGCAATGTTCTAGCTCCAAATCTTGCTCAAGCCCTTGCTGATGTTGTCTGATTCAGTGGGCTTGAGCTTGCACTGGCATTCTGCCAAGGTGGAGCCCACAAGGCAGCTGGCATCATCTCCTCCTCTCGAGGAGGCCACAGCACCAGATGTTGCACACTGGAGCCCTATGACCTGGCTGGGGACCTACTCACTAGCTTGTTTGCTTTTTGGAGCTCAGCCAGGAAGTCGTAATCAGATCTTAAACAGGCATCTCTGAGTCTCTGAGTGGTTTGCAGCTTTGGCCTTCTTACTATATTCTTTTAATACATATTTTATTGCCTTCTACATTCCAGGCAATGTGCTAGGCACTGAGTGAAGAGTGGTGAGAAAAGAGCAAAAGCAAAAAAAAAAAAAACCAGACCCAGTCCCTCATATGTTGTACTACCAGTAGGGGAGAAGCATTAATTGAATAATCACACTAATACATATATAATTACAAATTATAAATGGGCTACAAGGGAATGTTTCAAAGGGGAAACTGATCTAGCCCAAATTGTCAGAGAAGGTCTCCATGAGAAAAATAGCATTTGATCTGATAACCAAATGATGAATGGAGAGTAGGCACTCAACACACATCTGTAGAACCTGATTCTTCCCCTAGAACAGGGGTGGGAAACCTGTGGCCTTGGGACCACATGTGGCCTTGTGGATCCTTGAGTGCCTAAAAAAGGGATTTGTTCTGTGAAGTTTGGATTCAGTTAAGGGGCCGCACTTGAAACCTAGAAGCTTCCTTTTAAAATGTGGATCCAGACAGAGGTAGAGAAAACAGGGAGAAAAAAAAGCAGTGGGCAGCTACAGCAGAAACTGGAAATTGGAAGACCTCCTGGGTTCTAGACCAGAATCTGGCATTGACAGCCTATGTCACTTGCTCTCTGTTTCCTACCTATGTATAACACTTCGAAATTAGATTGGCTTAGGGTTTTCCAAAGCAGGTACATGTACCATTGGTACTAAGCAAGATTATTTTAATTGACACATGTTTGCATTTTAATAGTTGTCTATTTTAATGTGAATCCAAATGATCCAAATACCATATTAAAATCCATGATTTCAAAAACATTATTGCTCAGGAAAAGGTTAAAGTAAGTAGTCCTGGCCGGGCGCGGTGGCTCAAGCCTGTAATCCTAGCTCTCTGGGAGGCCGAGGTGGGCGGATCCTTTGAGCTCAGGAGTTCGAGACCAGCCTGAGCAAGAGCGAGACCCCATCTCTACTATAAACAGAAAGAAATTAATTGGCCAACTAAAATATATATAGAAAAAATTAGCCGGGCATGGTGGCGCATGCCTGTAGTCCCAGCTACTTGGGAGGCTGAGGCAGCAGGACTGCTTGAGCCCAGGAGTTTGAGGTTGCTGTGAGCTAGGCTGACGCCATGGCACTCACTCTAGCCTGGGCAATAAAGTGAAACTCTGTCTCAAAAAAAAAAAAAAAAAGTAAGTAGTCCTGGGACTTCCACTTCCTGCGTCAGTGGAGAAACAAGAACCAGAATTATCTTCTCATAGTAAATAACTAGAAAACCAAACAGACATATGAAACAACAGTTTCAGACATAGCACAGCATGCAGAGCAAGACTGGATGCGAGAGAGAAGGATAAGAAATGAGATGGGCCCTATAACTGCCCCACCTTCCTGCCTGGAAGCAATATCCGTACCAGAGGGACAAAGAGAGAAAAACCTAACCAGAGCCCATCAGCTTATTGAGTGGAGGAAACAGAGATCAGAGTTCCAGAAGGTCAAGGCAACTAGAAATTACAGCCCATAATTCTGCAAAGGCTAGAATTGCGGCATTTATATTATATGTGGAAGTAAAAGCACAAAAGATGGGGAAATGAAAGTGTATTTCTGTAAGGATTTCAGATCATACACAACGTGGTATAACATTATTTGAAGATGGGTTGTGATAAGGTAAGGATGCAATAAACTTTAGTGAAATCATTAAAATATTAATACAAAGAGTAATAGCTAATAAGACAATAGTAGAGATAAAATGGAAATCTCAAAATTACTCAATTCAAAAGAAGGCAGGAAAAGAGGGGAAGGCAAACAAAGAATTAGGAGACTTGAATAGAAAACAAATAGCAAGATAGTAGGTTTAGATCCAACCATATCAATAATTATATTAAATTAAAAGGATCTAAACATTTTAATTAAATAACAGATTGTGAGACTTGGTAACCGTGTGCTATCCACAAACCTACAGATATAGTTGGAGATTTCAAGACTCCACTCTCATTAATTGCCACAAAAAAGGGACAGAAAATCTTTAAGGATGCAGATGATTTGGACACTGATCTAGTTGACGGGCACAGAACACTACACTGGAAAACATTCTGTCCAAATGTATATGGAAAATTCAACAAAGTAGTCTATATACTTGCCCATATAACAAGTCTCAACAACTTTTTTGAATGTGACATCATACAGAGTATGTTCTCTAGACACAAAGGAATTATATTAGAAGTCAGTAAGATAACAGTATCTATAAAACTCCCCAAATAATAGAAAAATTAAGAGCATAATTCTAAATAATCTGTAGATCAACAAAGAAATCACAAAGGAAATAAGAAAATGTTTTAAATTAAATGGAATTTTTACTTTATTTTTTTTTGAGACAGAGTCTTGCTCTGTCTTCCCAGGCTAGAGTACAGTGGCATCATCATAGCTCACTGCAACCTCAAACTCATGGGCTCAGGTGATCCTCCTGCCTCAGTCTCCCATGTAGCTGGGACTATGAGCATGTGCTATCATGCCTGGCTAAGTTTTCTATTTTTTGTATAGACAGGGTCTCACTATATTGCTCAGGCTGATCTCAAACTCCTGACCTTAAGCAACCTTCCTGCCTCAGCCTCCCAAAGTGCTAGGATTACAGGCGTGAGCCACCCCCTCCCCCCAGTCAGAATTTAAAGGAAATTTTTTAAAATACCAAAATATAAAGCTTCTGATCTTCAAAAGACACCATTAAGAAAATAAAATGGTAAACCAGAGACTGAGAGAAAATATATGCAATACTAAGGACTTACATCCAAAATACACAAAGAACTCTTACAACTCATTTATGAAAAGATGGCCAGGCTCAGTGGCTCATACCTATAGTCCCAGCTCTCAGCAGGCTGAGGCAGGAGGATCACTTGAGCCCAGGAGTTTGAGGTTGCAGTGAGCTATGATGACACAACTGCACCCTAGCTGGGGCAACCTTGTCTCGAAAAAAAAAGAAAAAAAAATTATGTGAAGACAAAAAACAATCAATTTTTAAAATGGGCAGAAACTTCACAAAAGAAGATATACAAAAGGCCAATAAGCACAAGAAAAGATGCTAAACATAATTCGTCATCAGGGAAATGCAAATTAAAACTATAATCATATACCACTATGTATCCGTTATAATGCCTAAAATGAAAGACTGGCAATACCAAGTGCCAATAAGAATGGGAAGCAAGTGGAACTCTTATTCATTGCCAGTGGGAAAAGAAAATAATACAATCACTTTGAAAAACAGTCTGGTCCTTACTATATGACCTAGCAATTCCGCATCTAGAGAAGTGAAAACACATGTTCATCCAACAACTTGTATCTGAATGCTCACAGCAGCTTTATTCATAATTGCCCCAAACTGGAAGCAACTCAACATCCATTCAATGGATAAACAAATGGTGTTATATCCTTGCAATAGAATATTTCTCAGCAATAAAAATGAATAAACTATTGATATATGTAACATAGAGGAATCTCAAAAACATGCTAAAAGAAACCAGACAAGAGCATATGTCATATGATTCCATATGTATAAAACTTCAGAAAAAGCAAGTCTTGTCTAAAGTGACAGAAAGCAGGTTAGTGGTTGCCTAGCACCTGGGTTGGAGGTGACAGATGGACTGGAAAGGAACACAAGGGAATATTTTGGGGGGATGGAAATGATCTCTATCTTGATTGTGAGGGTAGTTACATGGGCGTATAAATTTGTCAAAAGTGATAGAAAGGTACACTTAAACTGGGTGCATTGCAATGTCCATAAATTATACCCCAATAACATTGATTTTTTTTTTTTTTTACAAGTAATGGGCCAGAATGGCAGGAAATTACTGCTTCTGAAAGCAGACCAAGTTCAGGAATAATTTCCTCCATGATAAGACCAGCACACTTTCATCTAGATAAAGCTGATGGCAATACTAACAGCTCTTGGGAACAAAATGATGATGCACAAATTGTGAATAATGGCAGTCCTCTACCATCGTAAATGATTTTACAGATTGGGTGCACATTAAACTAACTGTAACCAGAAAATGAAATAATGTAGTTCTGTGATGACTCACAGAGGTACATGAATTATAGCCACAGCTCTCTGGCGAGCTCAGAGGCGCTTGTGCATGTTTCATACACAGTTATGGCGGACCATAACTTCATGGGGTTAGAGCCAGTACAATGATACAGATTTTCAGAGATGGTACTTCCCAGGAAAACAGCAAAACATCACTCGTTGACCATAGTTCAGTCTGCAGTTAGATATCTTTTGCCTTTTCTGATTCTTGATGCTGATTAACATTTAAAAAAAAAAAAAAGACTCACTCTCTTGACATAGAACTTCACCTTTCTCTTAAACTAAATGACATGGAGCAAATATCTCTTTGCTTCTGACTGATCACAAACTATTCCATTCTTCTCTTAAAGAAGCTTATTTTTAGTTATATATTTCATGCCTTGCTTAGACTTAATTTTTACTTGTAGTTCATTGGTTTGTTAAAAAAATTCAATAACATTGTTTTATGTCATTGAATTTTTTTTTTTTTTTTTTGGAGACTGTCTCGCTCTGTCTCCCGGGCTAGAGTGCAGTGGTGTCATCATCGCTTACTGCAACCTCAAACTGCTGGGCTCAAGCAATCCCCCCTGCCTCAGCCTCCCAAGTAACTGGGACTACAGGCACATACCACCATGCCCAGATAATTTTTCTACTTTTTGTAGAGACAGGGTCTCACTCTTGGTCAGGCTGGCCTCAAATTCCTGAGCTCAATGGATCCTCCCACCTCAGCCTCTCACAGTGCTAGGATTACAGACATGAGCCACCATGCCTGGCCTCATTGAATCTATTTTTATGGGAAAGTGAGACTTGTTTTCTACTGACAGTAGTGATAGACACGGATAGTAGTGATGTCCATTTTCTTGGGACATAATGTATTTTAATGAAAAATAAATCAGTTTAAGGAAAAATATTACTACAAGCAATAAGCATATGGTAAGAATTGTGGTGGTCCTGCTTCAGTGTCTGAGGTTTGGGAAAGGCTGGTCCCTTTTTGGCTCTGGTGTTTTGCTGCTCTGTGACAGGGAGTATATAGGCTCAGCCATGGCATCTCCATATGATGGAGCAGGGTCAGTGTGACTTACTGTATGACTTGGACATGTCACTTGTCAAGTCAAAACCATCTGATCCCTATAACCCTTTCTGGCCCTTGCATCTCATGACTGTACCTCAGTCCCCTCCTGTCGGCTTTCCCATGTTCCCTTCACTCTTCTGCACAGAACATACAACTTTTCTAATTCTCTGGGACTCAATTTCATTTCTATTTTGAGTTCCCAATATATGGAGGAGCCAGAACCTATATCGCAGGCCATGGAGGGCCCTCTGCACTCTGCTTCCATCCCCAGGTTATGTCTAAATGACACAGGGCTTGGGTTGCTCAAGCTGGTGAGAAGAGAGCATCCGGCACTCGAGTCACCTGCCATACAGGCAGCTCTTGATCTATCCACTTTCCGGTACGCTCTCAGCCAACAGTGAGCCAAGCACATCCCCAACCCAGGCCTTGGCTCCTTCACGTCCAGTGGTGGCTCTGGGGCCACTCTCGTGACACCACCAGGCTCTGCCTGCCTGGACACAGCACCACATATCCATTGCTCTCTGACCTTTTTCAACCACTCCCAAACACTGCTTTTGGATCCACCATTGTTGCCACTCTCAATATTTTCCTCCTCTCTCTCCCTTTTCCCAGCACAGAGGATTCCTTTTGCTAATCTCCGTGATAAGTAAAAATCACAGTGGAAAATCACTTGGCATTTTTCCCTTCAAATGTGCACCTTCCGTGTTGAAGTCTCCTTCAGGAAAAGTTGGCATCATCTCCCCAGCAGGGTTAAGCTTTTGGAAATACAAAGGCAAGAAGTCCCACCACAAACCTTTCCAAAGAGGAGAAGACAAAAGGAGAAATGCCAGGGAAGAGAAAAGGAAAAATACCTGAAGAAAAACAAAGATGAGTAAGTAACATCTCAAAACATTATCCTACCACCCTGCTAGCCTTAGCTCAAATCATTCTGCCTTTGCAACAAAGGCCTGAGGCTTCAAATATCACCAGAAGGATTCCAGAAAACCTGGAAGGAGAGAGTGGCTCCCTCTTGCCCTCACTGGCAGATATGCAGAGATAAGGTAAGAGTCTTTATGGCTCATAGAATGCTTAAGATGCCATCAACATCTAGACAAATATTAATAACTACTATGAGGGCTTCTCAATTCATGTATGACCCCATTCCACCCTTGCAAGGCCGCTGGGCAACAGATAATATAAAAATCCCCATTTTACAAATAAAAAATTCCAGACTCAAAGAGGTTACTTGATCATACCTGCCTTGAATTTGATATCAACCACAGCAGGGTTCAGGGATATAGACAGATCCTTGCATTCCTGCTAAGGCCATCATGTCCCAATGCCCTACTTCCAATATTGCTGGCCTCAACATCACAGAAGGTTTATGAGAACCGTTCTAAGGAGGTGGCTATAACTAAATGCAATTACTCGCCTCCTGAAGGACCCACAAGGAGGATAACCCCATCAAGCCCGCTGTCCTTGTTTTACCTTCCAGGTTATTCCAGGATCTCATCTCCAGATAAGTCTCTTTATTAAGCTCTTGCTCCTGTCCACCTTCTAAAATCTCCTATGCATGGCCCCCTCTGGAACTCAGGGTCTGTCATCAGGAAGATCCCTATATACTTACCCTCTCTTCTAAGCAGCCCTCATCTTCTGCCTCCCTGCACCATGGCTATTCCCTCAGGACACTGTTCCCCTATAGCCCTCTTGGTAGTGGTCTTGTTCTCTCCTGAGTAAACTCCTGTGAGCTACATTCCACTGGCCTGAAGGAGGCGCTCTCATTGCTGCACGCAGACTATTGTTCCCCCCACTTTCCTTAAAACAAAGCAAAAGAAAAACAACAACATAACAATGAACTGAATCCTCGGAAGCATGTGCCACCAGACTGTACCCCTTCTTTCTTGTGCAGCTAGCTGCTGGCCTCCTCCTCGTTCCCTTTATTCGTTGAAAATTTAAAAACCTATCTTATGGTCTCCCCCACCCCCACTTCTGACATCTTTCTTGATGATGTAACATCTTCTTAAATGACTCATCCACACCCAGGCTTCTTTGTTTCCTGGTCCCTCCCCTTCAATGAACTTGATCTCCCCTCTAGCTTAGCAACTCACTCACAGGCACACCCTAGGCTTCGTCATGACCAAAATCTCCAAAATCTCATTTTCAGATATCCTTCTCTGGGACCCCTCCCATATCTCTAGCTCCTTTCCCAGGCACCTGAGCAGGTGGCTGGAGAAATATCCACATCCTTGCTGCCTGGCCTCACTTTAAGTTTATGATCACGAAGCTCCAGAGCCAGTAAGCTAACAACATTCTGATAGCCATTTTTTTCCCCACTCTTTCCTCCACAAACCTCCAAGACCCCCTCCCTGGCCTCACTTTCAGCAAATGTCCTCCTTTTTGTTTCACTGAGCAGCATCTGGCAGCACTGCTCCCTCCCTTCTCATCAGGAGCTCTTTCCTTAGCTTCCAGGATACCACACTCTTTGGGTTTTTCTCCTTCTTATCATCCCCCTCTTCAACCCTTGGCTCAGCTGTTCTCTCTCTAACTGCACTCATTCCCTGGATGTATGGATAGCCAGGCACAAGGTTTTCGATAGTATCTATCTGTTAGTGACTCCTCATTTAAATCCCTAGCCTCTGAGTCTGCCTGTCCTCCTTAAGATACAGATTCGTGTATCTAATTGCCCACTTGTTATCTCTACTTGAAGGTCTACTTGGCAATTTAACATGTCCAAAATGTGTTTACTTCTCCCTACCCGGAACAAAATCTGTTCCTCCCCTGTGTTCCTCATCTCTGTGAATGGAACCACCGTTCACACAGCTGCACAAGCCAAAACCCATGTAGGCATCTTTGACCCTTTTCTCTCTCTTTTCCAATCTATTTGCAAATCCTGTTCTGCCTTTAAAAAAAAATTCCTAATTTGGCCCTTTCTCCCCACCTCCTTCCTGGCCATAGTGGTCCAAGTCACCATTGTTTATCCTCGAGACTCTGGCAAGAGCCTCCTAACCGGCCTTCCTGCCTCTACTGGGACCTCTCTATAGAGCTTCTACGATAGAGCTCTCCAAAAAGACTCCCGAGTGATCTCTGGAAGACATAAGCAGATCATCTCACGCCCTGCTCCCAACACTCCATGGGTAGCTTCTCATCACACTTAGAACAAAATTCAAGTAAGACCAAAATCTTAGTAAGATCTTTTACAATTTGGCTCCTGCCACCTGGACAACCCCTGTCCCCACACCACTCTCCCTCTCTCACTGCGCGGCAGCCACATGGGCATTCTTGCTGTTTCTCAATCGCGCCAGGCACATTCCCAGCGCAGGGAGTTTGCACCTCTGCCTGCGGTGTCCTTCCTGGGCGGTCCCCATGGCGTACTTTCTCCCCTCATTCAGCTTCCTGCCCAAACATCTGATCTTCAGGAGCCGCCTCCCCTGACCACACTCTCTATCCCTTTTCCTGCTTTATTTCTTCCTGGTTGCATTTTTAACTGAACGCACCCTGCTTGAGCCTGTATTTTAGTTACTGACTTGCCAACTAAAATAGAAGCTTCGCAAGATCAGGGACCCACCTTACTGTTGCATACCCAATTCCCCAGACAGGGCCTGCACACAGGAAGCTCTCAGAACATATTTGTCGAATGAATGAATGACTTGCCAAAGGCATTGAGGGCAAACAAGTGGCTATCCAGCAGATTTCCATGCCCACCTGTCCTCACACACTTTTCACGTGGAGGGAGATAGGGCGCCTTGTGGGTCGAGGCAGGACTCAGTTCCTTTCGTCCTCCCGCCTAATGGGGGAGTCAAGACTCTGCAGGCCCGGACTCTGTGAGCCTGGATGCAAGAGCAGCTAGGCGGCCTTCTCTATGGTCTCCCTCCCCAGTCCCCTCCTCCCCAGCGCCCGGCGTGCCTCTATGGTTCTTCCTGTCATTAGTCGGGAGGGGGCGCTGTGCGCAGGCGCGAGGTGACGCCGCGGCAGGGCCGGAAGGAGCGCAGCGGCGGCCTCGGCGACTGCGACTGAGCTGTCGGCGACCGCTCCTGGCGACTAAACGCCGCGGCGGCAGAGGCTTCAGAGCCCGCCTCGCAAGCTGGCGAATTGAGTGGCGAGTAAGTGTCGGCTGCGGGGCGCTCCTGGCCTCCACAGCAGGCCCTGGGAAGCAAGGTGGCCTCTCCTCAGTGCGCCTCCATTAAGCCCCGAGGTGGGGGTGGGGACGGGGGCAGGGGCGAGGGTCGCCGAGCCGGGGGTCGCGAGCCGAGGCCCGGGAGTCCCTGGGGGCCTGGATGGGCTCCGCTGAGCCCCGTGAAGCGGGGGCTAGCGACGATGCAGGAGCGACAAAGGCGCTGGGCGCCCGGGCGACCCTTTCCCATCGCTCCCTCCACTTCGGGAAGTTTCGTGGGCCGTCCCTCGGCCTGCTGCTCGGGGGCTACAGCCCCGAAATACCGAGCTTTCTTCGGTGGCCCCTTTATTTCCTTCCTCTGGGCCCCAAGCCGCCGCGGGTGGCGGTGTCCGTGCCCCTGACCGCGGCCTGGAGAAGCGGAGGGAGATCGACTGTGTGATTCTGAACTCCAGCCCCAGCTCCAAGCGGGTGACGGCTGGTCATTTCTAACCTTCCCCACTCAGTTCTGGAGGAGTGTCTTTCCGTGAAAGTTGGCGACTATCACCCACCACTCGTGAGGACACAGCAATTGTGTCAAAACCCTTCTGCAGCGCGGATCGTGCTAGTCCACCCCACGTTCCTACAGCGCCTCGCATATGCCTGGGCGTTGGGCGGGGAGCAAGGCCCATGCGCGCTCTTGTGAGGTGGCCCTCATACCGTATTGAACGATGATCCGAAGCTTGGGGCAACTTGTAACCAACCTCAGAGAGCCTATGGTGTGCCAGATACTGTTCTAGGTTCTGGGATTCCGATATAAATCACCTGGGGGCCTGTTAATCACTCCTACATTGTGATAAGTGCCTTGGTAGCAGTTGCCCTGAGTACTTTGATAACGCAAAGGGAGCACTGCTGGGAGGAAGGGGGAGAAGACCAGGAAGGTTTTATGACACATCTCAATTTAGTAAGCTTGCTTGTAGAAAACAGCTAAGAAATGGCCTGGCTTTGCTTTAGGTTTTATGTCCATAATTTATTGTGCTTGAGTGTAGGGGGGGGTGGTGAATTTGAAGAAATGGCTAGAGAGCCTAGGGCCAGATGTTGTATACCCCTGTAAACCTCATTAGAGGATTTAGATTTTTATCTTAAAGGCTAGCAGTGGCTAATAAGAGAACCCTTGAAGCCCCTTTGGAGTAATCTAATAAAGTTGAGATATGAGTCACAGAGACTGAAAGTTTATGAAGTAGGATGGGTCAGAGCCTGTTTGCTAACTATCATGTGAGCTCCTATTTAATGTGTATACTAAATTCTAGGCTTTACTATATTCTAGGTCTTTACAGGGGACATAACTCATTTTCACACCTGACAGTGTCATCATATATCTACATTGTTAATAATAATAAAACAAAACATAACAATCCTAATGTTCCAAACGCTGTTCTAAGTATTTTCCATATGTTAGCTCTTTTAGTCCTCTCAATGACATTAGCTTCATTATTATCTTTATTTTAAAAGGCAAGGAACTGAGGTGCTGAAAAATAACCTATCTAGTCACAAAGTTTGTAAGGTCAGAGCTGGAACTTCAACTCAGTTTAGTTCAGGGGTTCATGCCCTAATTATCCTGCTATACCTGTGATTGCTGTTTATTCAGAAAGTACTTCTGGAGCATCTACTTTGTGCCAGGCAGTGTGCTATGTACTGAGGCTTTGGGAGCAAATAAGACCTGCCTTCTGGGAACTAAAGTTTTAGCGGAGGGGAGACCAAAATTAACAGATTAACTGCCGTGTGAGTTGTATTTAACTCATGCTACTTTTGAGCCCGAGGCCTCATGAAGCATGTTTAACTCACACATCTCTTTACCTTGGGAGCCTCATGGTGCACAGGCAACTCATGCTGCCGTGCTGTAGCATACATATTATGTGACAGATGGCTCCTTGGGCAAAACCCTGCAGTTGGTTGGTGAAAATCTTACTTGATATTCTTATTGTTACAATTAATAATTGACAATTTAATTCTAAAAATGTGGATTTAATGAATAGAAGTCAATAAATTTTGTTTTTCTATTTGTGTTTACCTTTAAATTACACTTAAGCCTGACAAGTCAAGAAAAACACTTTACTATTAAGAACTAGTTTTCAAGTTTTCACATTACTAATTTTCAAGTTTTTATGTTACTGTTTAATTAAAAAACATAGAAAACAATAAAAAAATAACAATTTTTGATTAAATTAGATTAAATTATTTTCAGAGTTTTTATTCTGTTTTCATAATAAAACACCACGGCCCTAAGGAAAAATTTTTTTTTCTAGTGTGGCAGTCAATGTGTTAAACATAGTTTCCTGAAGGCATGAAATTATCACTGTGGTAAGTTCTTTGAAGAAGTGAGGGATGTGTGATTAAACTGTGTGGGTGGGGAGGATATCTAGGAAATAGTGAGGAAAGGTTTTTCTCTGAGGAAGTAAAGAACTGAAGCATGAGTAGAGTTAATTTGGTCAAAGAGGCAGTGAAGAGGAGTAATCAAGCCAGAGAAGAGCCTGAAGTGGAAGAAAGGGCATGGCGCGTTCAAGGAACTGAGCCATTGTTACTGGTGGACGGTGAAGGGGGGAAGCTATGAGGTGAGGCTGTGTCAGTCATCAAGGGCCATAGGATGGCAGTGACTTTGTAGGCCGTGTAGGCAAGGATTTTGATTCTACCATGGTGAGATTTGTGGTTTTAAAAAGTAACTCTCAATGCTATATATTAATAAAAATATGTCAGTGGGTGGAGCCTACAGGCTGTACTTGGGATAAAAGGGGCAGAGTGTCCTGAGCTCTCAAAAGATGTGATTCTAAACGATTGCTGAAAACATAGATTTTTACCCCTTGAGGATGAGGACGTACCTACTTATCTGTCCTAGTTTCCAAACCAATTTTCAGTTGACAGTTGAGGAAAATCTTAATGTTTTATGTTAAACTAGCCCACTCACTAAAGATTTTGAATTTAATTTTTGGTTTAAAAGTTTCCTATTGTGGAAAGACACTGATAACAGGATTTTTAGAGCTCTTTTAAACTCTGTTTAACACATTAACTGCCATGTGAGTTGTATTTAACTCACACTAGTTTTGAGCCTTGGGCCTTGTGAAGCATGTGTAACTCGCACGTCTTTTCACCTTGGGAGCCTAGAGAACTATTTTTCAAGTTGCCTATAACTCAAGGACAGAAAACAATAAAAAAAAAACCCGAGATTTTTCATTAAATTAGAAAGAATTGTTTTGTTTTTGAAGTTTTTATTCTATTTTCATAATAAAACACTGGCCCTAAGGAAAAATATTTTTTGTCTAGTGTGGCTGTCAGTGTGTTAAACTCTACACTAATTGTTTGCATAATTATATCTGTAATTATGGATGTTATTTTACTTCAGTTTCATTTTGTCTACATATTAAAGTTAACACACATTGTGTTTTGTTATTCTGAACTCATCATCTGCCTTGTTCTTCCTTGATAGCATCACCATCCTCTAGTCACCTGATCTCAACATCTAAGTCAACTTTGACTCCTTCCTCTTGCCCTGATGGCCAATTACATACAAAACTCCCATTGGATCTAACTCTGCAGTCAGTATCTTGCATTTTTTTTTCTGCCCCCTACATACTGTTATCTTTAGTTCAGACTTCACTGGCTCTTGTTTCCTGGCAAGCCAAGACATCCTACAGATGTCTCCTGTAGGCCGTCCTACACATTGCAGCAAGGTTAATTTTTCTAAAGAACAGCTCATTGTGTTGCTTCCCATTGACTAGAAAATAAGATTTGATCTGTTTCAGTTATCCATTGATGCATACCAAACCATCCCAGAACTTACTGACTTCATACAGCAGTTTTATTTGTTGACAGTTTTGAATTGAGATTGGGAAGGACTTGCCTGGGCCGTTTATCTCTGGTCCATATCCTTTTAGCAGCAGTGGCCAGTACTACAGGATCCACTTCCAAGATGGTGTCTTCATTTATGTGCCTTGTTAGAGACTGCTCGAAGGCTGGGCTTAGCCAGCTCTTTCCCTCTGCATGTACCATCAGAGCTTTCTATGCAGGGTATTTAGACTTCTTATCCTGTGGCTTTGGGAGCCCTGCGTGAAAGCTGCTGTCTTCTTAAAGGCTAAGTCCAGGTCTTACATGGTGCTCAGTTTAGCTTGAATATGGCTGTCCCTGCTAAGCCTTCCCTGACTGTCTGCTTTCCCCCAACAGGAGTAGTCTCTTTATTCCACTAGTGACTTTATAGTGTACTTAATTTTGTGCATATTTTCTCTTATT
This sequence comes from Mirza zaza, assembly GCA_008750895.1. Classification (NCBI taxonomy): domain Eukaryota; kingdom Metazoa; phylum Chordata; class Mammalia; order Primates; family Cheirogaleidae; genus Mirza; species Mirza zaza. The sequence continues at coordinate 46,032 of VSMD01080181.1, forward strand.
GATGGAACTCTGAGTTCTTTGAAGCAAGGTCCATGTGGGATTTTTTTTTGTATTCCTTATTATGTATAACAAACTCTTCTCATATAAAAAGTATAAAAATTTGTTAAATAACAAATTATTATATAAAATGACAGTACAATTGTTCCTCCATATCCAGGGTTTTGTAACTGACTATATTTTTGTTATATTGATTTAATATTGATTATTAGCACAGGCTTATAAAGGATGGCCATCCGGCCGGGCGCGGTGGCTCAAGCCTGTAATCCTAGCTCTCTGGGAGGCCGAGGTGGGCGGATCATTTAAGCTCAGGAGTTCGAGACCAGCCTGAGCAAGAGCGAGACCCCATCTCTACTATAAATAGAAAGAAATTAATTGGCCAACTAATATATATAGAAAAATTAGCCAGGCATGGTGGCACATGCCTGTAGTCCCAGCTACTTGGGAGGCTGAGGCAGCAGGATTGCTTGAGCCCAGGAGTTTGAGGTTGCTGTGAGCTAGGCTGACGCCCCGGCACTCACTCTAGCCTGGGCAATAAAGTGAGACTCTGTCTCAAAAAAAAAAAAAGGATGGCCATCCAAAGAATGGTTAAGATAAGCAACTAGTACTTGAATGAAAAACAATAATGATTTATAGACACTTAGAAAACATGCTAGGAAGAGGTGTTACAGGTGTGTCAAGTTCTTTCAGCCCAGCTCTGCTTTGCCCATTTGGGAAGGCAAAGGGATTAACTCATTGAATTTGAAAGTCTTTTATTACACCCAAATCAGTGTTGCAAAAGTGACAAGCCTACATATTTATGGAAATTATTCTGGAGAGGAAGGACACTACAAAACTCCAGGATCATACAGTATTATTTTAGGAGCACATGGAAGGAAAAATGGAAAAGCAACATGAATAGAGGAGTGAGAAGAAAATGATTGGTCAGAGACAGATTCAAGCATTCTGGTCATGAGGAAGTGAAGGTACAATTTTGAAAACCAGAAAACTGGGTGAGAAAACCATGGGTGGGTCCGTTTTTTCCTGACTTTGTTTTCCAAATTTTCTGTATTGACAGTACTTGGTAACTGAAGGAAATCCTAGTAAACTTGTTGCTTAGGCCATGTTACCTGACTCTGGTTGTATGACTGTGATGAACAAGAGATCCAGTCTTTGACATAGGAAGATGTTTTTAGAGCCCCTCATTCAGCAGCTGTGCTAGGCATTGCAAATACAGCTCTTAACAAGACATATCAAGAGCATTTGGAGAAAAGATAATTGAAATATGAACTCTTTCTCATTGAATGTTGATTCATACAAGGAACAGAAAGGGATAAAAAGATCATTAGGACAGTTGGAGATGAAAGAGAACATAGAACTGCCATCTGATTTTCTTAAAACTTTACAATATAGGAGTACTAAATATAAGATTCTCAGTAATGAGATGATGAAATACATGCTGATATTTGGTTCTAATTTATAAGTATTAACCCAGTGATCCCCAACCTTTTTGGTACCAGGGACCAGTTTCATGAAAGACAGTTTTTCCACAGATGAGGGTAGGGAGTAGGGGGCAGGCGGAACTCAAGCAGTGATGAGGGATGGGGAGCTGCTGTAAACACAGATGAAGCCCAGCCTGCCTGCCACTCACCTCCTGCTGTGTGGCCCCCCCAGTTCCTAAGTTTCATGGGAGACAGTTTTTCCACAGACCTGGGTGGTGGGGAGTCAGTGGAACTCTGTGGCCCAGGGACTTGGGGAACACAGCATTAACCCATATATTTGACTATAGAGTATTGTCATAAATGTACTTGTGATAATTTTTATAATAAAGGGAAGAGATAAGAACTGAAATTTTCTTGGGTGGCATTTTCTATTTCTAGATTCCACTTATAACCTTTTTTTTTTAGCTTTCTGATCAAGAAGCAAACAGTAAGACATATATAGTTTCTTGCTACTTCCAGAGGCAAAAATGAAGTTTGTTACAGCAGGAAGTAAAAGTTTTACTGTGAATAGTTATCATGCTAGTGAAATGTAATTTGGAAGGGGAAAATAAAGGTTCTTCCCTCTGCCTCAATCTGGCTGTACTATCAACCCTTAATAAACACTGTATCTACTGTGTACTTGTGATACCAGAGCTCCTATTTTGATTGCATTTACCATATACAAAGTGACTTCCAGTATTTTATTTAATCTTCAACACAGCCCTACAAGGTAAGAATAACTATTTCCATTTCACATATAATAATAGTAGCTGTAATATCACATTTGCTATGTGCAGGCACTATGGTAAACACTTTATATATGTGTAACTCAAATTTGTTACATTTAATTTGATTTATTTTTTAGAGACAGAGGCTTTCTCTGTCATCTAGGCTGGAGTGCAGTGGCATGATCATAGCTCACTGCCTCCTGGGCTCAAGCAATCCTCCTGCCTCAGCCTCCTGAGTAGCTGGGACTACAGGTGCATGTCACCACACCTAGCCTCAATTAATTTTAAAACAACCATATTCTCATTTTATAAAAGAGGAAACTAGGCCCAGGAAATTAAGCAGTTTACCCAGTGCCACTGATTTGCTAACTGGTGAGACTAAGATTTAAACCTAGGCTGTCTGATCCGAAGCCCAGATTAAGGGACTGAGTGTCAGGAAATTAAATGACCTGTTACAAAGACCTACTTCTAGTCAAGAGTAGAAATTCCATCAGACTCTTTTCTCCCAACAAGGGCCACTGATGTGCTGCTCATGAGGAGTGTTTTTAAAGTACTTATAGTAATCTGCATAACCAGAAACTTGACATTCTAACTAAATTTGGTATAAAATGAATCACATTGCCCTTTGATTTCCAGTGTAAAATTGAAGGAAGCTAGTTGGAGTAAAAGAAAAAATAAGAAATTTGGCTGTTAGAATTAGTGTTCAGAATACTTTTTAAAAATCTTATTTGGAGAAAAAGTACAGTACTTGATTAGATGCAATTCACATTTGATACCAGAGCTTTTTCCTTTATGCTGTGCTATTTATAAATAATATCATTATTTTAAGTGAGAGATGCAAACTATGGCTTGGATTTTGTAATTTTTAAAAATTGGGATACCTTTGTTAAGTTATAGATGCCATAAAGTTCTATTGTAAAGCTTTAATGTGATCTTGATGTACTTTATATAAAACTTTGTAGTCTATAAGTTGGAAAAATGCTGATATTAGCTGTTTGTAGACACCATTTAATGAGAGGCTAGGGTATGGAGGCTAACTTCCTCTGGAGCACATTGTTTCTCCAAGGAAGGCAAAAAAGATTGAGATTTTCTCAGGAAGAAAAAAGTTGAGTGACTGGGTAGGTCACAGATGGGCTCTTGAAACTAAAAGGGCCCCATAGCAATTATAATTGGCCCTATTTTATTCTTACCTATTGATTTGCATTCCTCTAATTTTCATCAAAGTAAGAAAATAGTTTAAAAATCAAACTGTACAGAAAGACTAGAAAGTTCTACTGACCTCTAACTATTGTTTCACAAAGGCACCTGCTCTTTTTCTCCATCTAAAATTAACCATTAGTCTGACTTTTATCATTTTCTTGTGTTACTTTATGGTTTTATCACCCAAGAGTACATCCCTAGATACTATAGTTTAACTATAGTTTAATCTTACCCATAAAACAATTTTTGTATATCTTTTAAATCTGCTAAGATTTTTCTTCTAGTCCTTTCTTTTCCTTACAGTTTATTTTTTGTTGAACCTGAACTGTTTGACCTAGAGTTTCCCAGAGTCTAGATAAGTATTTGTCAGCCTTTTCAAAAAGTTATCAGTCCCCCTCATAGAGTTGTTTGGGACATTTTTTTCTAATTGCTTCTCCCCCATTAAATACTAAGGAATAAGATTTTCCTCAAACCTCTGTTGACCATACTTGGGTTCACTTCTTTTGGTGAGACTGTGGGGAGTGTTCTTTCCTTAGTGTCTTGTGTCTGCAGCATCAGCAGCTGATGATATGTTAATGATGATGTTAGCAACAGTGTCTAGATCCAGTAATTCATTGAGGGGTGCAAAATGATGGTATTTTTTTTAATTATTTATATTTTTTACTTTTTTTTCCAACTAATGGAAGTATGTGTTTCGCTGAAAAAACGATGGTATTTTAATTGACATTTTCTTCATTTATGTTAGAACACTTTTATAAAGAAACCCTTCTTTGTCTTAGATACACTGTAATAGAGTTAATTCAGAAAAGGTAAGAAAATGCCTTATTCTTTGCTTTAAAAAGGTATATCCACTGCCTGTCATCCTCTGAAGATGACCTTTTTTTAAAAAAAAAATTATGAACTTTCATTTATACATTTTCTTAAGAATTTTATGCCATATCAGTAATCCTTATTGAAACTCAGAATATTGTCCATGTCCAATGGGTGCCTCTTCAGGCCTTTTTTTCTGGTTCTGACAGGGCCCAGTCTTCATAAGTGGTCTTTGAGAGCTGCTTTAGTATTTAATATGACAAGAGACAAGATGTTCCAGGCTCATTCTGTATAGTTCTTGTCCCTACTTGGAATTAAGGATTTGTCTAAAAAGCCCTTATTTCTTTTGGTGAAAAATACTTGAAGAGTATGATTGAGGCGCTATGGATGTTCATTGCTATAAGTAGAGGCTGTTTTAGGCTTTTTTTTTTGGGCAGAACTAAACTATATTATGAGTTAATATAATTCAAATTTAGGACTGTAAGGTTTTTACTTCTATGTTATAAGTGTAATTCTTTTTTCCCCCTGTGCTGATTGTGCTATGTATATAAGTGTAGTTCTTTTTTGTCGCACTAAGAATCTTAATTCTGAAGGATGCAGGGATTGATAGAATATCCTATAACTATTCATTTGTTTTAACCCGTTACACCAAAGTCTCAAAATGAAGACTGTCACAACCAATGGAATTACTATAACAAAAGATTTTACATATGCTTTTCCTCCCCATAGTTTTTATAATTGTTATTTTTCACCCTCCCAGAGCATATAGTTAATAGACATTATCTTCTTTTAACTCTCATTTAATCTTAGTTCTGCAAGTAATTATGTATTTAATGTTTACTACGAATCTTTATGTCAGTGTCCCTCATTTTGTTTTCTCAAAGCCCATGTTTTATCAGTGCCTCAGATTCTTTGTAGGAATACTATTCACTAAGTTCTTATACTATATTGGTAAGTTTGTACCCTTTTTCTTAGAATCAGTTTTGCTGGATATAAAATCTCTGAATCACATTATTTTTAAAGTATATGTCTTAAATATCTTACAATATGGTATATAGCATCACTGTCAAAGTCATAATCTACTTTTCTCTTTTATAAATCCAAGCCCAGGTGTCCTAAAAGATGTTTTTTCCTTTAAAGTCCAGTAATTTTAATGGAATATGTCTTGGTATTTATCATTCTGGGTTGACTTTTCTTAGGTATGAATTGTGCTTTTTTGAAATGTAACTTAAAATCTTTATTTTAGGAGAGCTTTTTTTAAAAAAAAAAGTTTACTGTTCTTTTCCCATTTAATTTATTCTTCAAGAGCTCTTCTGTTATGTTGGATCTTCTCTGTCAGTTTTGAATATTTGTCCCTTTACCTTTTATTTTTCTTTTTTGAATTTTATCTCTTGTCACCTTCTGGTCTCCTAAAGCAGTATGTGTTGTGTTGATTTACTTACGTTCCTTCTAGTTTAGTCTTCATTCCTGAAACAGTTTTTTCTTTTGTGTTTCTTTTTCTGAGTTGTCACATCCTATTTCTTGGGTTTTTCTAATTCTGATTTATGTTGTTATTTCATGTTTTATATTATTTTCTTAGTGTCTTATTTTTAAATAGAAAGTTAACATTTTGATCTGATTTTCTTGCATGTTTTCATGGTAGTGATGTTTTCATGCATCCTCTTGCTTTCTCTCTCTTTTTTTTTTTTTTTTTTTTTGAGAAAGAGCCTTGCTCTGTCACCAGGGCTAGAGTGTAGTGGTGTCATCATAGCTCACTGCAGCCTCCAACTCCTGGGCTCAGATGATCCTCCTGCCTCAGCCTCCCAGAGTGCTGGGATTACAGCTGTGAGCCATGGTGCCTAGGCTCCTTGCTCCTTTTTAATGAAATTAGTTTTCTGGAACCTTTAGAAAAAGGTATGGTAACTTTTTCTAACTTCACAGAGCTCCCTCTTGATGCAGCATTCAGAAATATGACAGCTTGTTTTTTGAAATGTCCTGGCTCTATTTTCCACTTTCCTCAGTTCCTACCTTCTCTTTCCTTTGTCTCTATTGTCTCCATCTTACTTAGTTTTATTCTCAGCATTTTTTTTTTTCTTCTCATTATAGGGTTATGTCCTGCAAGGGAGCCCTGGTTGATCAGTTTGAAAACATCATGGGTCCTAGATGACTACATCTTTCAGCCCTTACAGTGGACTCCTTGCACTTGGGAATTGGATCACTATTGGATTGTACAAAATCCCTTCCTAGTGTTAGCTGCTTTCTCAGATTGGCCTGTGTGCTTTCAGTGAATACGTGTTGGTTATTTTGGGTTTATCCTCGTCTTAGGTCCAAGTGATATCCTGTGCTTTCTGAGGCACAAATGCTGATATTTCAGAGATCTTGTGGCTCTTCATGGTTTGTCTTTACCTACTTATATTTTGCAGTTTTTGGAGATTTCTTCTTACCTAGTTGGTTTTTTTTTAACTGTCGTCCAGGAATTTTATCTGTTTTTATGTGAGAATTTGGGGAAATTGGAAGACTATACTGCTGCCATTCTTTCCAACTTCCCAGAATTTCCTTCTGGTTTTAGTTTGCATTTCTCTGGCATCCCATAATAATGGACACTTTTTCATTTATCTGTTGGCCTTTTGGGCTTCCTCAAGGTACTCAGCCATTGTGAACTCATATCTTTTGTGCCATTTTTCCTTTGAACTACCTAAATTTTTTTTTTCAGTTAACATGCAGGAATCTTTATGTTTTCTCCCAGTGGCTTGCCTTTTCTCTCATAATTTCTTTGGTGATTAGAAGTTCTTAATTTTAATATTTTAATTTTAATATTTCTTTCTTTTTTTAAAATAAAATTTTTTTCCAGCTAATTTCTATTTTTTTAGTAGAGACGGGGTCTCACTCTTGCTCTGGCTGATCTCAAACTCCTGAGCTCGAACAAGCCTCCTGCCTCGGCCTCCCAGAGTGCTAGGATTACAGGCGTGAGCCACCACACCCTGCTAATGTGTAATATTTCGGTCTTTTCTTTCATGGATAGTACTATTTATGTCCTGTTTTTCCCACTGCCAAGTTATATTTTTTATTCTAGAAACTTATTATTTTACAAAGGTTAAATCCCCATAGTTCATCTAAAATTGTTTTTTGTATAAGGCATGAAGAAGAGATTCTCACTCCCTACCCCTACCCCAAATACGGCCTTTTAGTCATCGTACGTTAAAAAGATCATGTTTTCCACTCTCCTGCAATGCCACTTTTGTCATGATCAAACATCCATTTATGAATGAATCTTTTCTGAACTCTGTTCCATTGGTCTGTTTTTCTCTTTTGTTGATAAAGCATTGTCTTAATGGCTCAGTATGTAGTCTGTGAATGTTCCTTGTACATTTGAAAAGAATCTGTATTCTGCAGTTGTCAGGTGGAGTGTCAACTAGGTCAAGCTGTTTGATAGTGCTATTTAAGTCCTCTATCCTCTATCCAAATCTATAAGTAGATTTGTCTTCTTTCCTTAAGGTCCATTTAAGCTTATATATTTTGAAGCTGTGATATTAGATTCATACACACTTAGGATTATTGTATTTTTTGTGAGTTGACCCTTTTATCTGGATGAAATCGCCCCACTTTACTATGATGTCTACTTTGTTATTATTATGCTCATCCAGTTTTTTAAAGGTTTTTATGCACTAATGAAAGAGGAAAAGGTAAATAAAATAATTGAAAAGAGAATTGAAATTTATCTTTAAAAAGTCAGGTGGACATTGTATAACTGAAAAATATAATATCTGAAATTAAGAACTTATTAGATGAGGTGTTAATGGCTTTCTATCCTTTAAAGCAGGGGTCCTTAAACCTCCCTTTTAAACAGGGGGCCAGTTCATTGTCCCTCAGACCGTTCGAGGGCCGGACCATAGTTTAAAAAAAACTATGAACAAATTCCTATGCACACTGCACATATCTTATTTTGAAGTAAAAAAACAAATGGGCAAAAACACCTGCATGTGGCCTGAGGGCCATGGTCTGAGGACGCCTGCTTTAAAGCTTTCAGTTTTCTAATACTTAAAGTGTGTATCTTTTAAAATACCATGTAGTTTTATCCATTCTCGTAAAATGTCTTTTAATTGGCATTGTGAGTTTACAAGACATAATTTCTGATATAATTGAGTTTTTAAGTGATTTTTTTTTTTTGGTCCTATTTGTTCTTCAATCCTTCATTCCTCTTTTTATGTGTTCTTTTGCAGTGATTGCTTATTTTTAATTGTACCATTTGTCTACTCAGCTTTGTAGATACACATTCTTTTATTATTCTTAGTGGTTATGAATCCTTGACTTCATACAGTCTACCTTAGAGTTTTTAACATTTCACAATCACTACCAGAGCTTTGTGTGTGTATGTGAGAGAGACAGACACGGTCTCACTGTCTTGCCCAGACTAGGGTACGGTGGTATGTTCACATCTCACTACAGTCTCCAACTCCCAGTAGGCTCAAGCAATTCTCCTGGCTCGGCCTCCCCAGAAGTTAGGTGCACACCACCACACCCAGCTAATTTTTTAATTTTTTGTAGAGACAGGGTCTCATTGTTGCCTAGCCTGGTTTCAAACTCCTGGCCTTAAGCAATCCTCTCCCCTTGGCCCCCCAAAGTGCTAGGGTTTACATGCATGAGCTTCCTTACCCACCCAGTAAGAAACTTAAAATAGTTTAACTCCATTTATTTCCCTCCAGCTTTTTTTTTTCTTTTTTAACTAAAGGCACAGAGCTAACCCTCCAGCTTTTTGTGCTGTTTCAGTCATGTATTAAAATTCTACACATATTTTAAATCCCATAAGTCATTATTATTACTCTATTATGCAGTCAATATTCTTTTACATTCCAATATGCCTCCTCCTAGGACCATTGTCCTTGGGACCGAAGAAATCCCTTCAGTTTGCTGGCAACAAATTCATTCAGCTCTTATTTGTCTTCAAATGTCTCTATCTTCACTATTAAAACATATTTTCATTGTGTTAACAACTCAAGGTTGGCATTTTGTCTTCAGCTCTTCTAAAATGCCATTCCAGTGTCATCTAGCTCTCATAGTGTCTGTTGAAAAGTAGTCATTTGTCTTATGGTTGTTCCTTTGAAAATAATGCATCTTTTTTTCTGTGGCTGATTTCAGAATAATCTCTTTGTCTTGGTTTTGGTCCAGAATTTATGGGTTGATGTCTTTCATTGTTTTTGACAAGTTTTTTTTTTTTTTTTTTTTTGAGACAGAGTCTCACTTTATTGCCTAGGCTAGAGTGAGTGCCGTGGCATCAGCCTAGCTCACAGCAACCTCAAACTCCTGGGCTCAAGCAATCCTGCTGCCTCAGCCTCCCAAGTAACTGGGACTACAGGCATGTGCCACCATGCCCGGCTAATTTTTTTTTTTTTCTACATATATTAGTTGGCCAATTAATTTCTTTCCGTTTTATAGTAGAGATGGGGTCTTGCTCTTGCTCAGGCTGGTCTCGAACTCCTGAGCTCAAACGATCCGCCCACCTCGGCCTCCCAGAGAGCTAGGATTACAGGCGTGAGCCACCGCGCCCGGCCTATAAATTCCAATGTTGTTGATCTCTCTTCAACAATTTTTTCATCCTTTCCCCCTGTTTTAGGGTACATAGTTATTTCTGTGTCCCTATTAAGTAACTCCAGTGCATGAATCACATGTGGGTTGGTTTCTGTTTCTAGTCTTTCCCTTGTATTTTTGTTCATTTGTTTGTTTTCCTTTGTTCCTTTTAGGTGTGTGTGTTTGTGTGTTGTATGTGTTGTTTTGGTCATGCATGGCCCTGTAATTTTTTTATCAAAGACTTGACATTATGGGTGAAAAAAGAGGCTTCACATGATCTTCTGTTATGGTTTAAGGTTTTTGGTGGGCAAACGGTGTACTGGTAAATCATCATGATTCTGTCAATGTTTGGTTTAGGCTTTTTTTAGGTCTGTTTTAATATTGCTCTTAACCCTCAAGGCTTGGCTCTCTTAGGATCTCTTTTTTTTTTTTTTTTTTTTTTTAAGACAAAGTCTCACTTTGTTGCCTGGGCTAGAGTGCCGTGGCGTCAGCCTAGCTCACAGCAATCTCAAACTCCTGGGCTAAAGCGATCCTCCTACCTCAGCCTCCTGAGTAGCTGGGACTACAGGCACATGCTACCAGCTAATTTTTTCTATTTTTAGTTGTTTGGCTAATTTCTTTCTATTTTCAGTAGAGACGGGGTCTCACTCTTGCTCAGGCTGGTCTCAAACTCCATCATCTTTCAACAATATGTGGTTGCTAAGATTTCTGGTCAGCTCTTTAGCCTGCTGCGAGCTGATTTGAAGTCTGGTCTTGCATGTATGCAGCATAGGCCAATAACTCAAGGGGACTATTCAGATTTTTGGGTATTCCCTTCTCTGTGGATTCATCTTTTCTAGGGTTTTGTCCCTTAAGTCTCAGCTATGTTGGCAGCCCCAAACTCTGGCCTTTGACTCCTCAGACTATTGAAATTGCTGCTTCTGCCTGGGCTCCATTTTCCCACCAATGTGATTTGGGAAATACCTTTGGCCCACTTTACAGGCCCGTGTTGGGGTTTCACCATATGCATTGGGAGAGAGGACAGGTGATGCAATTCAGTCTAGGGCACCACGCTTCTCTGAATTCATGTTTCTTTTTACTGTAGCTCATTTTTTAATGGCTCTTTGAGTATCCCTGCGAGGTAAACTCTCTTAGTCTTTGAATATCTAAAAATGGTTTTATCTGCCCTTACTCTTGAATAATCATTTAACTGATTATAGAATTCTAAGTTGACAATTTTTTTTCCCTACTCTTAGAAGATCATATTTCATTATCTTAACATATTACAATTATGCTTCTTACAAGGCATCAATTTTTTGGCCATGTTATATGTCTGGTAGTTTTTATGATTTTAATGTTCTTCATTATGACTTATTTAGATGTGGTTTTATTTTTGCCACTGCTCAATAGTATATTTTATGTGAAGATTTACAGTTTTTTCAAGTTTTAGAAAATAATCTTGGCCATCACCTTTTTATGTACTCTTTTACATCATTCCTTCTGTTCTCTTTCTAAAACTTCCATCAGACCTCTTATAATCTTTCAGTCTTGTATGACTCTTTCTACCTTTCCTCACTGCTTTTTCTTTTAGTATTGCAGCTACGTTTTCTTTAAAGTGAACCTCTCTTTAACACTTTTTATTGAGGTATAATTTACATATAATGAAATGAACAGATATTAAAGAGATAATTTGACCAGTTTTGACAGATGCATACACTCTTGTAATCCACAACTTCATCAACCTCTACACATTTCTGTCACCCCAAAAAGTTCCCTCATGCCGTTCCTAGTCAGCCCTCTCTCCACAAATCAACTGTTGATTTCTATCATCATAAATTAGTTTTTTCTTTTCCAGAACTTCATATAAATAAAATATTAACTGTCTACTTTTCTGTGTTTGGCATCTTTGATTCAGTATACTGTTTTTGAGATTCATCCATGTTGCATGTATCACAAATTAATTCCTTTTTATTTCATAGTAGTCTTCATTGTGCAAGTACCCACCAGTTTATTTGTTCTGCCAATGGAAATCTAGGCTACTTTTAGTTATTGGCTGTTGTGAATAAAGTGGCTCTGAACATTCTTTTACAAGTCTTTTTCTGCATGTATTTTTTAGGTTTTTCTTAGATAAATACATAGGAGTAGAATTGTTAGATCATTCATGTATATTTACATAGATAGACATGCATATTTAATTTTTAAAAAACTGCAGAACAGCTCTTTAGAGTGGTACCATTTTACATTTTAACTATTGCAGTGGATATGTGGTAATGTTTTGTGGGGTTTTTTTTCCCTAGGCTTTTTATCTTTTTTTACTCTTTAAAAACCTTTGTTGATACATAATTAAAAGCACATAATTATATATGTAAATATGTAATTAAAATTAAAATCTATCCACTTTAGTATATAGTTTTATACATATATTGAATAGTTTTGATACATGCTACTTGCCAGTTAATTCACTCTCCCCACACCCTATTTCTCCTCCCTTAATAGACATGGGGTTTTGGTCTCCATTACCTCCATGAGTCCAACTCCCAGGTGCTTCTCCCTGCTTCTCAGCCCCAGACCCCAATAGTTCTGCAGCTTTAGCCCCTTCCCTAACTTCTGTGTTTCTGTTCCATTGCTGGTCCATGGAAAAGTATTATCTTGGCTTTAGTGCCACTATATCTTTTTTTAAAAAGGAAGAGAGGAAAGGATTTCAAAAATACAAAAAAACTCTACTACCCAAATGTACTATCCAGATTTAATAATATGTTCGTGTTTTGCCTTGTTTGCTTGAAATATCTTTAAAAGAAAGAAAAAAGATATTATATGTAACTCAAGTTTAAGCCTTAGTTCCTTTTCAATCCCCCTTTCACAGAAATAGCCACTGTCCTGAAGTTGGTGAGTTAATTCTCATGCATATGGTATTTTTAATATTTAAGTAAAATATTTTAAATTTTATATAAATTTACATAATAATACATTTTCATTTAACATTGTTTTTAGAATTATCCATGATATTTTTAGATCTAGTTATTAATTGTTTTGTATCCATATATGAATTTTATTTATTCATTCCTTTACTGATGTTCAGTAAGTTCATTTCCAATTGCTTTTATTATATATATATTGCTGTAGCAATCATTCTTATCCACATCTTTTTTTTTTCCTTTACTTTTTTGAGACAGAGTCTTGCTCTATTGCCTGAAATAGAGTACAGTGGTGTCTTCATAGCTCTCTCCAACCTCAAACTCCTAGGCTCAAATGATCCTCCTGCCTCAGCCTCCCAAGGAACTGGGCCTACAGCATGCACTACCATGCCTGATTAATTTCACATCTTCTATTATGCATACTTCCTGGAGAACATTCACAAGTTTCTTTAGTTAATATACCTAGAAGAGGAATTGCTAAGTCACAGGGAATGTATATTTTTAACTTAGTGGGTATTGACAGTTACTCTCCAAAATGTCTGTTCAAGTTACTCTCTAAACCAGAAATGTATAACATTTCCTATTTCTCAAGCTTCACACATTGGCAGTATTGTAACCAATGAGGTTTACCTGACGTGCAATAATTGCTGAAAGATTTCCCGTTTTTCACATGCTTGCCGTTGCCAGCTTAATGGTTTGAAACATGACTCATTTTCTGATTTGCCTTCCCTGATTACTAGTGAGTACTAGTGAGATTGAGTGTCTTTTTTTGTTTTCTTTTTTGTGAATTACCTGTTTATCTCCTTAGCCCATTTATTGGTTAGGATATTTGTATCTGGATGTGAATACTTTGTCAGTGCTTTGTCTATTTAACATACACACACAGTATTTTTTTAGTGCCATATTTTGAGTTCGTGTTTTCTTAAGGGATATTTTCAGCATAAACTTTGAATGCTACCTTCATCAGATATTTGGGAAGAGTTTTGGTACTCCCTCGTTCTTAACGTTCCTCTTTTCTTCTTTTTCAGACTGTTTGGAACAGATCATCGTCATGTTTAGATATTAGCAATCACATATGTGTATGTCTGCATTTGAAAATGGCAGAGGGAAACAACAGCGAAGAGGTAATTCACTTGAATAACTTTCACTGCCACCGGGGACAAGGTAAGTTTGTTTGTTCTCCCTTTCCTCACTTCTTTTAGTATTGTAGCTACATCTTCTTTGAAGTGAACTTATATTGCACCGTTTAGAATCCAGAGACAGTTCATTTTTAGACCTTAGAACATCAGGTATAAAAGGAGTTGGCAGAATACTAGAATTGTGTTAAATGATGAAACCTGCTGGCCTGAATGAAGTTTAAGAATCATCCATCACAAGTAGATTAATAAGCTATTAGCAAAAAAGCTATGAATATGCAGTCATTTGGTCTTAAGAGGTAGGATTATGGAAACAGTGTCAGTTTTATGGTTTTGGAGGAATGGTGACTGCAGAGGAACACTTCTCGAGGCCCATATGATCGAAAGGACTGTAAGTGCTGCTAAAGTAATCTTGTCTTCACACTATGCTTAAAATTCTTTTTTGCCAGAAGATTCTGACTTAGCCTTATGGGGAATTTTAGAACATGTATTTTTTTGTTTTACCATGTTTAAATTTTTAGAAAATTCATTAATTCACGAAGGGAAGAGTGCCTTCATTTCGGTAACGTTCTTAAATGTATATGAAATTTCCTGTCAAATCCCAATTCACTTATACACTTGGACTAAAAGGGAAAAAAATGCTGATGAGTAAAAAAGGAATCCTTAATTTATTTATTTTTTATAAGTATAAATTCCATAGAAGAAGTTTTATTGGTTTCCTTTTCTCCCATTGATAATATTTTGTGCTATGAAGATGATTTTTTTTTCCAGCAGAGAGTAAATTATAGTTGACACTCGAACAGTGTGGGGCTTAGGAGAGCCAACCCCCAATGTAGTCAGAAATCCACATATGATTTTTGTTTTTTTTGAAAAAATGGTAGTGAGGAGCATGGTTTAGTTTCCTTTGTTTTTTTGAGACAGAGTCTTATTCTGTCACTCTGGGTAGAGTGCAGTGGCATCATAGCTCATTGCAACCTCAAACTCCTGGGCTCAAGTGATCCTCCTGCTTCAGCCTCCCAAGTAGCTGGGACTACAGTAGCATGCCATGATGGCCAGCTAATTTTTCTATTTTTAGTAGAGACAGGATCTCTCACTTTTGCTCAGGCTGGTCTTGAACTCCTGAGCTTAAACAATGCTCCTACCTCAGCCTCCCAGAGAGCTCAGATTACAGGCATGAGCCACCATGCCCAGCCCACGTATAACTTTTGACTCTCTGAAGGCTTAACTACTAATAGCTTACTATTGACGGGAAGCCTTGCCAGTGACAGTCAGTGAACACATATTTTGTATTTTATATGTAGTATATACTAAATTCTTACAATAAAGTAAACTAGAAAAAAGAAAATGTTAAGAAAATTATAAGGAAGAGGAAATATATTTGCTATTTATTAAGTGGAAATAGAACATCTGAAAGGTCTTCATCCTTGTCCTCACACTGTAGGCAGAAGAGTAGGTGAAAGGGGACAGAGTCTCACTCTGTTGCCCAGGCTAGAGTACTGTGGTGTCAGCCTAGCTCACAGTAACCTCAAACTCCTGGGCTCAAGCAATCCTCCTGCCTCAGCCTCCCAAGTTAGCTGGGACTACAGGCACGCGCCACCATGCCCGGCTAATTTTTTTTCTATTTATATTTTTAGTTGTCCAGCTAATTTCTTTTTATTATTTTAGTAGAGACAGGGTCTCACTCTTGCTCAGGCTGACCTTGAACTCCTGAGTTCAAACCATCCACCCTCTTTGGCCTCCCAGAGTGCCAGGATTATAGGCATGAGCCACCATGCCTGGCCAGAAATACTGGTTTTTAAGATTTTAAATTAATGTTGTGTTGTTGCTGTCTTTTAATTGGTTCTTAAATATTCTTAAACAGAGTTTAAGAACAACTAATTGCAGCCAGGCATGGTGGCTCATACCTATAATCCCAGCACTTTGGGAGAGGTGGGAAGATCGTTTGAGCTCAGGGAGATCAAGTCTGCAGTGAGCTATGATCACGCTACTGCACTCCAGCCTGGGAGTTGACCCTCGAACAGTGTGGGGCTTAGGACAGCCAACGCCCAATGTAGTCAGAAATCCACATATGATTTTTGGTTTTTTTGAAAAAATGGTAGTGAGGAGCAAGACCCTATCTCTAAAACAACCAGCTAATTCCTTTTGGAAAATTATTGGCTTTGGAGATATGTTTTTTGTTAGACAAATATGTATCCTCTGCACCCATCGCAAGAATTTTCTTCAGGTGGATAGCTTTGTTTTGTTTTTATTAGCTGCATTAATAATTTTTATTTTGCACCAACCTCTGTAGTTTTTTTGTTAAGTATATAGTTCATTGAGTTTCAACAAATGAATGTACCACCTCAGTACTGATGTAGAACATTTCTGTCACCCCCAAAAGATTCCTGTGTGCCTTTTTCCAGTCAATCCTTACCTGACTCCTGGCCTAAGGAAACCACTGATCTTTTTGTCATTGTCCAATTTCATATATAAGTGGACTCATGCAGTATATACTCTTTGTACCCGGATTCTTTTGCCCAACATAACGTTTTTGAGATTCATCCATTTTATTGTATGTATCACTAATTAATTCCTTTTTAATTGCTAAATACTATTTTACCTACTTATACCCAGTGGAAATAGGCTTAAACTGAAGGTAAAATAAAGAAAGATTAAAAGTACAGGAATGAATAAATATACATCATACAAATAGCCAAAAAAAAAGAAAAGCTAGTGTGTCTATATACCGTCAGATAAAACTGATAGAAACCCCAACCAGAAGCGTTAATAAAGATAGAAGTCATAATGATAAAAGATTCAGAGCACTGGGAAGATAAAACACTGCTAATCCCTGTACTCTAAGTAACATGATATAAAAATATACAAAGCAAAAATTGACAAATCTAAAAGCAGAATTGGACAAATCCATAATCATAATGGGAGTTAACACGTTTCTTTCAGTGATTGAGAGAGTGGGCCCAGGCATTTGTATGGGCTTTCCATACATTCCACAGAAGAGTAGAAGAGCTTGGCCAACAAACTTGACATAACAGGCATGTGTGGAATACTGCCCCCTATGAATTTACCAAAATTAGCCATATTTTGAGCTAGAAAACACGTTTTAAGTTTCAGAGGATTGAAATCATGCAAATTATATTCTCTAACCACATTGGAATTGAGCCATAAATTATTTATAGAGGTAAAATTAGAAAATTTCAGTATGTGTGGGAAATAGGAATATACTTAAGAACAACTCAAGGTTCAAAGGAGAAATCACAATGGAATTAGATATTTTGAGTTGCATGATTATGAAAATACTAATATAATCTGTTGAAATTTATGAGATACTTCTAATGCCATGTTTTGAAGAAGATTTGTGGCCTAAAATACAAAATACATGTACTAAATAAGCAGTAGAGAAATTAATAATGAAAACCAAGGCTTAGCAAATTTAAAGAGCCAAGTAGTCAATATTCAGCCTTGCAGGCCGTGTGGTCTCTGTTGCAGCTACTCAGCTATATCATTGTAGCACGAAAGTAGCTATAAACTAAATATAAATGCATGAGCATGGCTGCATTCCAGTAAGGACAGGAAGTAACAGATACTATCCTATACTGCAGATGGGAGTGTAAATTCATACAAACAATTTGGAAAATTTCTAGCATTACCTACTAAAATTGAATCTGTACTTATCCTGTGACTTAGCAATTCCATTCCTACAATGTACCCAACTGAAATGGGTACACCAAAGACTTGTACAAGAATGTTTATAACAGCATTATCCAAAATTGGCACCAACTCAAGTGTCCATCAACAAAAGAATAATTTATGATATATTCACATGGTGGATTAAATACAGCAGAGAGAACTACAATAGCATGCAACTTGGGTGCATCTCAGACATGTTATTTGCAAGAAAGCCAGACAAAGAAGAATGTATACTCAAAAACAAAACTTATCTGTGGAGTTAGAAATCCTCCTTTTGGGGAGGAAGGAGAGAGTAGTGATTGAAAGGAGCACAGGAAGGTTACCAGTGTGCTGGAAATATTTCCTGACCTGGTGATGATCACCCATGGATGGGCCTTTTGTATTAACTCGTGGGGCTATCCACATGATTTGTAGCATTTGCTTTATTATTATTATTTTTAAACTATATTTTTGAAAACTAATTGAAACCTCATGTGTTTATATATGTGTGGTATGTGGTATCTTGTCAACTTGGACTTTAACGTGATAGGTTTCAAACCAACTTTCACTGGGTCCCCCAGGGTTGTGTACCTTTTTCTTGGGCCAATTCTTCCAGAGAGGAATCTACAGTTTCCTGAATAAGGACTGTAAGACTATGTGCAAGAATTCAGAGAACCAAGCAGCAGAAGGCAACTGTGATCTTACTTCCTATGCCTATTCAGCAGTGCTGCTTTTCCCTTTTGACTCCAGTGCCTGGTGTACCAAAGGCTAGAGCTTCTCTTTCTCAGTATTTCTTTAGAATGAACCTCCATGGGATGGGTCTTGTGGAATGGCTAAGTGAGGAGCTCAGCATCCTCTCCCTAAAAAATCAACAATAAAATTATATAAAATTGTTGAAAACAACCATTCAAAGACTGGAAATTGACCAAACGCATACAATAATTGAGAGCATTTATTCAGGAAAATCTACTGACGCTGGGTAAGAAGACTGAAAATGTATAGAGTTTTAGTCTGGGGCTGCTCCCATTCCCTTAGTCGCTTCCCAGGTCCATCTCTTTCATATGGTGAAGTTCTATCTGGGCCATGGAACAGGCTGGGAAGACTGATGGTGAAACGGGCAGACCTTATTTGGAGAAGAATGGAGGGAGGGAAGGAGAGGGAATTCCATGCCCAGGGACATCGTCGAAAGCGGTAGAAATCCCAGTGGCAAGCAATCATAAAAGGCGAACATCACAGCTAATCTGAGAAATTGAACAGGGAGATCCGGGAAGGAGACAGCCTAAGAATGCCTAAATAACCTATATATCCTCTGTGGTCTGGAAGGTTATACATACGCACAACGTCATAAACACACTTAAGACATGTAAGAGGCCCTAGCAAGCTGCTGTTCCTTGTCAGAAATTGATGAACTAAAAGCTAGAAGAGATCTGTAATGTGCCTAAACTCTGATGCATTCTCCAAACCACACAGATCCAATTGCAAAGAGTGGAAGCATTGCTGGCTCAAGATTTTTAAATATGGCTGTCCACTAAGCTTATGCTGTCCCAGGGGTAACTGCTAGGAAGCAAGCCTTAAAAATGAAAACAGGAATTAAAAAGAAAAAAGACCTGAACAGAGATTATCCCCACACTGGGGAAAACAAACTCCACAGAATGAGTCTATACAAGGCACAGACAAAAACAGCAACAACTACTTCTCCAGTTGCTATGTTATATTAAATATACAGTTTTCAACAAAAAATACTGAGACAAACAGGAAAGTCTGACACATACACAGGTGAAAGAGTCCATAAAGGCTGTCTCTCTGGAAACCAATGTTGGAGTTAGTTGGTAGAGATTTCAAATTGCTTGTTCAAATAACTAAAGAAATAAATAACTGGGCACACTGGCTCACACCTATAGTCCCAGCTGTTCAGGAAGCTGACGTAGGAGGATTGCTTTAGGTCAGGAGTTGGGGACCAGTCTGGGTGATATGGTGAGACCTCATCTCTTTAAAAATATATATATGTGGAAACTCTGGAGGTCAAAAGTACAATAACTAAAGCGAAAAATTCACTAAAGATCTGTTTAACAATAGATCTGAGCTAGCAGAAGAATAAGTGATTGATAGGGATTGTCTGATCTGTAGAATAGAAGGAAAAAAGAATGAAGAAAATGAAAAGAGCCTCAAAGAATTTTGAGGATACCATTAGCTTATTAGCATATGTGTAACGAAAGTCTCAGTTGGAGAGGACAGAAAAACAGAAGGTACAGAAAAAATATTTGAATAAGCAGTGGCTGAAAACTTCCTAAATTTGATGAAAAATGTTAATCTGTGTGTCTAGGAAATGGACTCCCAAGAAGGATAAATACAAAGAGATCTACATCTAGACTTATCTTTGTCTTTTGCCTGGGTGGCTGTGGCTTGTCACTTGGCTATGTAGGATAGAAGAAATGTAGAAATCTCTGCTTACAATACAGACTTTGAATCACCTCTCATTTCTGTTCTCAAAAGTATCCTGTGCCATCAATTTCTGTGCTATTCTGGGATTCGGCATGAATTTTAGACCACTTCTGTTCGGCTCTCCACTCTATAAGCTGTGGGTTTGAGCCTTTTCCAGTCTGCTAAAAGCTCTTGCCACCTGTAAATATGCTGTTTCTCAGAATTCTGTTAAATTCTCCTGCCTACTACACGCTCCCTTCTCTTCTTTTTGTTTTTTAAGACAGAGTCTTACTCTTGTTGCTAAGGCTAGAGTGCCGTGGCATCTGCCTAGCTCACAGCAACCTCAAACTCCTAGGCTCAAGCAATCCTTCAGCCTCAGCCTCCCAAGTAGCTGGGACTACACGCATGCGCCACCATGCCCGGCTAATTTTTTCTATATATTTTTAGTTGGCCAATTAATTTCTTTCTATTTTTTTTAGTAGAGAACAGGGTCTCACTGTTGCTCAGGCTGGTTTCGAACTCCTGACCTTGAGCAATCCGTCCGCCTCGGCCTCCCAGATCCCTTTTCTTTGTGTACCTGAGGGTATATACTTTTTTTAAAGTTCCCTTACTGTCATTTTATTGGAGTTTTAGGAAGTGATGGTGATAATCACTTGCATTCATTCTGTCAGGTTTTACTGAAAGTTCTTTATAATGTACCCATTCAGGCCCTCAGTTCAGTTGGTTACATTTGTCAGTCTAAGAGAACTGTAAGTAGTAAGCATCTTATCTGGGTTTTCTCAACTAATCTTCACAATTATTTTAGGAGGGGCAGGTGATGGGGCGGGCTGGGCAGGTCCATAATTGAGGAAGTGGATGCTTAAAGAAGTTAGGTAACAACCCCAATAGCTAATGTGTGGTAGAGCTGAGATTTAAACTTAGGCTGTCTGACCTTAGATGCTACAGATGGAACTGTTGTCCCTGGCATCACTGCTGCTTTCTTATAGGAATGAAGTAAAATCATTGGTTTTTGATTGCTTTTAAAATTGTAGAGTACCAAGAAATAAATGAGGCATTAACCTTGAGAAAGACATTACAGCTTTAATGGAGGAATTTCAGAAATTGTAATGATGATGCCTCTTTCTTGTTCTTCTTTCTTCTTCCTTTTTTTAGGTCACTTAATGCATTTTCTCTTTATTGCCCATTTTGGCCTTGACATTCCCATCAAACCAGGCAGGAAAAAATATCAGTTTGTTATCCTGTAATTCATATCAAACATGTTCTGTCTTTAGAGGGAGAAAAAGAAGTAGAGACCTTGAACAAAATTACTATATCTAGCTGGTTAAAATTATAGTTATATTTAAAAGGAAACTAGAAAAGTTAAATTGCTTATTGTCATAGATGTTAAATGGGTGCTTGACTAAAACATTAAGATGTTTGCTTAAATGATTCTTAAAGTTTATGTCTAAAGTGAGCAAATTTTAATATTTTAAATGTTAAATGAAAATATAACTGTTTTTGAGTGATAATTTTTTCAGACCTAGCAGTTTAAATAAAAAAATCTTTTATTCCTGGGAGGAATAGAGATGGGTGAGACGCAGTGGTTTCACTTTAAAGAAATTGGCACTCCAGAAGATTTTATCAAGAGATTTCTTCAACGCTAGTGTTAATATTAGAAAAAAAGTTGATATTTTGCACATAGTAATTGTCAGATTTTCTTTAGCAAGTCCCCAAATGTATTTTTGGCAAAAATCAGCACAGAAACATGAGTCTTAATGCTTAAGTGTATGTGCTGCTAGGGGCTATACCATGAACTTGGCTTTAGGCCTGACCTTTTTCACACTAAAATTGAACTAAAGGATTGAATATGATTGTGCTGGCCTCCCAGTAACAGTGTTCTCTGCCTTCCTGTAGACTGGATCAACCTCAGAGATGCACCCATCACCATATCTGACTCCTCTGATGAGGAAGGGATTCCGATGCTGGTCACCCCGGCTACTCAGCAACATGACGAAGAGGACCTAGATGATGATGTCATCCTGACAGAAGTGAGTTTTCTTAAACTTTTGCAAGTTAGTCTCTGATTTTTCAGCCACTCTGTGGGCCTTATTATAGAACAGCTGAGAGCACCTCTGTGCACTTGTTATATGTTTCTAAGAACAGCCCCTCTCCATTCCAACTCCTATCCCCTTGGATTGGAAAGCCATGAACTTCTCTACTCTTGCTCTATCTGACTATGCATGCACCGTTCTACACTGTCATAATTCCTACATCATAATCTATCTTACTGTCAGGTAGGGCATAACTCCCTATATTACCGCACATTTTTCAGAATCATCCTAGATATTCTTACACTTATATTTTTGTGTTTTACATTCAGCTTTTTTAGTTGCAGAATATAAATAGATAGTAGATAATCAGTTTGTCTAACCAAAACAAATGTTATTATCTATAGAACAATTTTTATAGTACTTTTTTTTTTTAAGGAGACAAAGTCTTGTTCTGTTAACCAGATTGGAGTGCAGTGGCCTGATCTTAGGTAACTGGAACCTCAAACTCCTGGACTCAAGTGATCCTCCTGCCTCAGCCACCCTAGTAGCTAGGACTATAGGCACGCATCACCACACCAAGTTTTTAAATTTTTTTTGTAGAGGTGGGGTCTAGCTATGTTGCTCAAGCTGGTCTTAAACTCCTAGGCTCAAGCAGTCCTCCTGTCTTGGCCTCCCGCAGTGCTAGGATTACAGGCATGAGCCACCACACCCAGCCAGTACTGACACTTTCTAACCAAGAACAAGTTTTGTCTTTCTGTGTAGTCTAGCCTTTTATATTCCTCAGCCAGAGCATTTTGAATGTTTCTTAATATAGATCTTTTAACATTCTTTGTTGTTTTTTTCTTGGTTGATTTATCTTTTCTCTTGCTTTTGTGAATGGTATCTTTTCTTCCATTGTACCTTTTAGCTGTTGTTTTTGTTTTTTTAATTTAAAGATCTGTTGCTTTTTTTTCTTTTCTCTTTTTTTTAAGTTTAAAGATCTCAATTGGCTTTACTGTGATTCTAGAATCAGGTAACACTTCATTCCATAAAGTAGCATAAGAGTTACAATGAGCTGAGTAGAGGAGATTGGCTTTAGAGACAGAAGGGCTGAAGAAAGCAGAAGTAAAGAACAAAGAGCATATTAGTCCTTTCAGAGTTCTTTCCCTCAAGATGGGACTGGGAGACAGAACAGTAGAAAAATGATTAGTTATCAGGTTACTTCGGGCTACCTTTTCTGTGTGAGGATTAAAGGCGAGGGAACTTCATTATCATGCCGATTAAAGATTTAAACTGTTTGGGAAGCTGACAGTTACTGTTACCTTTCTCTTGATTTCTTGGAAGGTCAGATGACAGTTTAGTTTAGGTTCAGTGAGGCATTAAAGTTAACAGGGGTGACTCCATTTTGGTTTTTAGTCTGGTCTTTTGGGGCCTAGTGCAGAAACCTAGTCCAAAAAGTGGCCTCTTATAATTTTTATTTAACAGTTCTCCCCTTTTGAGGCATCAGCACTACTCAGTTACCATCATTTTGGGTTTTGCAGTCCCAGCATGCCATTTGTAAGTTATGGTGTCTTCATTGTCATCCATTTCTTTCAGTTTTTGTTGCTGCAGCTGGAGAGAGACCATTTTTACCTTTGACAGATGGGTATATGGAAGCATTTAAAAGTTTTTGAAGGGCTGGGCATGATGGCTCATGCCTGTAATCCTAGTGCTTTGAGAGGCTGAAGTAGGAAGATCCTTTGAGCCCAGAAGTTCAAGACCAGCCTGGGCAACATAACAAGACCCTGTCTCTACAAAAAATATAAAAATTAGCTGGGTGTGGTGGTGTGCACCTATAGTCCCAACTACTCAGGAGTCTGAGGCAGGAGAATTGCTTGACTCCAGGAGTTTGAGATTGCAGTGAACTGTGATGACAGCACTGCGCTCTAGCCCAGGCGACAGAGTGAGATCCTGTTTCAAAAAAAGAAAGAACATTTTAAGAGGCTATAGTATACCAGGGAGACTGGTAGGGTAATACCAAGAATTTGGATGGAGTATTCTCCTTAGCTCTGGTCTGTGAACCAAACCAAGTTAGACCGGGAGTCTAGCAATTTTAACCAAGTAGTTGGCTTTGCCATACTCAGCGTGTTTATTTATGTACAAGAAGTGTCGTCAGCTATACATATTCCTTTCCGTTTAGTTAATATCACATGACAGGGTTAAATTAAAGCAGGGAGTGCAAGCTACCTGCAGAAGCTACTGATTGTGAAATTTTAGCTACAACATTATCCTGTCAAGGAAAAGAGGCATAAGTAAGGAGAAATTAAGAGTCTTATAATAATCTTATTCCAGTGGTTGGGAAAAGCTGTCCACAGCATGAAGTTGGTCACTTCTTGTCCTAGTTCATAGTTTGAATGTCTCTGGTTGTGGCATCAGGCATTCTTGTAAACTCTCTATGAGGCCCACACATCAGACATGAGACTTGTCCCTTGAAACTTACAGTGAGTTGTCCCAGTTTCAGCTTATTGGGCTCCAGGAACTGAGCAGTTCTCCTTCAGTGGAGGGTCGTAGCCAGATACAGAGAAAACTAGAAGAATTCAGTCCAGTCTACAGGTAGATAATAAAAACTCAAAAATAATGAACAGGGCTACAATATAATGACAGATGTACTGTATTTTTCTTTTGAAATGTAATTTTTCTCTATAAGACTAATCCCCATTTCTGTCAAAGATAATCATCACATTAAGACCAGTTTGCTTGATTATTTATATACGTGATGCAAGTAGAACCACACAGGTGCCTTTTAAATTTGCTTTGCTGGAAATTTTGACAAGGAATCTCAGATTGGACTTTAAAGAAACTGCTTGATATTAGGAAGCTAAACCAAGGCAGACATTAGATTTTGCCTTTGTATCTAATATCTTGAGGTTCCTGGGCCTGCCAGGAGGTGACTTTTACTCAGTATAAGGCAGGGAACCCCTGAAGCCAGACACCATATGCACATTTTCAAACGTGACGTTTCAGTCAAAGCCTTGGTAATATAACCAGTTTCTGATTGTATCTTATTATAAAGAGAGCAGATTCTTATCGAAATTACACAAAAAAAACCATATTGCCATAAAAATGAGAATACTAACAAATGGTTTCTGGTACCACATAGGGAGAAAAAGCAGTGTTTCAATTTTGTTTATAAAAGTGTGCTTTACCAAATTGCTGGAAGCTATAGATAGCTTAAAAGAAATAAAAGAGTTTCCTTAAATTTGGAAAATGAAACATTAAAAGAACCAGCAATGTTTCAAATAAAGAAGCCATAGAAACCTTGAATTCTTTATCAGTTCATTCAGTCTCATGTAATTTTTGCTCTGTTTGATCTTGGTTAACAGCTAATAGTCTACTGTTGACCGAAGCCTTACCGATAAAATAAACAGTCCATTAGCACGTATTTTATGTTGTATGTATCATATACTGTATTCTTAAAGTAAGCTAGAGAAAAGAAAATATAATTAAGAAAATCATAAGGAAGAGAAAATATATTTACTTTTCATTAAGTGGAAATGGATTGTCATAAAAGTCTTCATCCTCCTCATTGTCGTCATGTTAAGGAGGCTGAGGAAGAGTAAGAGGGGAGGCAGAAGTGGAAGAAAATCCACATGCAAGTAGCCCTGTGCACTTCAAACCTTGTTTAAGAGTCAACTGTAGTTTCTCTCCCCCCTTTAGACCATCAGTCCTTAAAGTAGTTGCTAACCAGGTAGCTCTCGGTTTGCACTTCCAAAGGGATGGACTCTCATGTGAAAAAAGGTAGACAACTTACAAAACTTAGATCTAAACATTATAATTTGTCCAAACAACAAAAGGTATAAGTAAAGGCCCAGTTAAGATGAACCGGCTAGGGAAAAGCACCTTAAATGTAAGGTTTGTTAATGTAAACTTCATTTATTTATTTATGTATGTATGAATGAATGAATGACAGTCTCACTCTGTCACCCAGGCTGGAGTGCCGGGGCATCAGCCTACCACCTAATAGCAACCTCAAACTCCTGGGCTGAAGCAATCTTCCTGTCTCAGCCTCCCGAGTAGCTGAGACTACAGGCATGCGCCACCATGTCTGGCTAATTTTTTCTCTATATTTTTAGTTCAGCTAATTTCTTTCTATTTTTTTAGTAGAGACGGGGTCCTGGCCCCTCCTTGTGATTTTGGTTTGCATTTCTCTGTGGCCACTGCTTTTGAGCATCATTCATATACTTATGGCTATTTTTTAATCTTCTTTAGATTTTTATATATTCTTTGGAGAAATATCTATGCAGTATCTTTTTCTAGTTTTTTTTAAATGGGTTGTTTATCTTTATATA
This sequence comes from Mirza zaza, assembly GCA_008750895.1. Taxonomy (NCBI): domain Eukaryota; kingdom Metazoa; phylum Chordata; class Mammalia; order Primates; family Cheirogaleidae; genus Mirza; species Mirza zaza. The sequence goes on from VSMD01080181.1 coordinate 72,225, forward strand.
TTCTGGGCACTATACCTTTATCAGGTATCTTATTTGTAAATATTTTTTCTCATTCTGTGAGTTATCTTTTCACTTTCTTGATGATGTCCTTTGAAACATAAAAGTTTTTTTTTTCTTTTGGAATATTATGGGGGTACAAATTTTAAGGTTTCAATAAATGCCCTTTCCCCCGCTCCCCCCACAAGTCTGAGTTTCCAGCATGACCATCCCCCAGATGGTGCACATCTCACTCATTATGTATGTATATACCCGCCCCCCTCTTGCCTCCCACCTGCCCAATACCCTATTACTGTAGTACCTATGTGTCCACTTAGGTGCTGCTCAGTTAATACCAGTTTGCTGGTTGCTGAAGTCCAGTTTATTTTTTCCTATATCATTTGTCACCGTTGGTGTCATGTCTAATACATATGATTTATTTTAAGGGCTAGTTTAGGATTCCTTACATTATAGAGGCCTCAGCATGAATATAAATTAATGCTCTAAACTCTTGCTAAATAATGGAAAGAACCTTAAATCACTTTATTTATTCCTCTCCAAACATAAATACTATTTTTGTTTTATATTTTAATTCTGTATTCATTTTTATTTTATTTACTTATTTAGAGATGGGGGTCTCACTATGTTGCCTAGGCTGAACTCAAGCTTCTGGGCTCAAGCAGTCCTCCTGCCTTAAGCCTCCCATGTAGCTGAGAGTCCAGGCACCCAGTCTGTAT